>JAQOTM010000090.1:249412-356249 GCA_029168755.2 Tillandsia fasciculata | reverse complement strand
CCAAAAACTAGGGTTTTGAAGTTAGAGAAAACAAGATCTAAGTAAAAAACTATACAAAATGAGTGCAACAAATCACTTGATCTTGAGGAAAAAACCCCTTAGTAGATGTTTTAGAGAGAGAGAGGGAGGGGTGTTGAAGTGGGAGAGATGAGAATAAAACATTGATGGTTTACGGAATTAAAAAGCAGCCAAGATGCGTACCGGTATACAAGAATCGGTCCGGCCGTAGGCAAAAACGAAAATCCTTCGTTCGGGTTCCGGATTGAAAAACAGGGGTTGATCCGGATCCGCAAGGTAGTTCCGGTACTAAAAATGTAGTACCGGGTACGCCAAGTGAAAAAACAGGGATTTTCATGATTCGGGATCGGATTGGGTTTTCTGATCCGGATTTTGGTTCAGGTACGAAAAAGCAGGTAGGAACAACAGAGCCAAAAAGCAAAAATTTCTTGAAACAAATCCAATTTTTGACAACTTTTCAAATACCGATTTGTATTCATCAGAAATCCATTTAAGTGCTTTGAAAAACAATGAATTCACATAGATGTCATTCAATCCAATTAATATAAAAATTAAAAAGATTACTCCAAAATCATGAAAAATAAAGTAAAAACATATAGACCGTTTTTCATGTTATATCATCAACACAAGTCATCAAAAATAATCTTGAGATCCAAACTCTATCAAGATGTAACGGATTTACAAAGATGACTTACAGAGATTTTCCAAAATGACATCAATCTTGATTTACCCTTTCAAATTTGAGATAAGCACTAAAGTACCTAAGGGTGGCTCTTGAGCATCTTTTTAACTATCCCACCTTATACCAAACAGGAGATTGTTCAAAATAAGAACTTTGAATTTAAATCTCCGAATGCTTCAACTAAAAATTCTCATAAAATATTTTCAGACATCCATAACATGTGGTAGCTCTTCCAACATGTGGTGGTAGTTTTCACACTCCTTCGGATGTAACTCTTTCCACATCTTTATAATTCATTTATTTACCCTTGTAAGAAGGCAATCTCTTACGTGAAAGAATTAAATCCCAAATTTCAGTCTATCGGTTGTCTCGTTTATCACAATGAATTCACACAACCGAGATAGATTAAGCATCTAAAGATCACAATGATTTCTAAAATTTGATGCTTATAATATCAAAAACTCCTATAATGAAGTATCTTCAAGAATTATGATTATGGAGTAAGTTGATAATTCATATAAAATTAAATTGGAGTGATTGAAAGTGAAACCCTTTTTATTCAATGCACTTGTTCGTTTTAAAACCCTTTTGTTAAAAAAAAAAAACATAAAAACCAAGAGCATTGAAAAACATGTAATGCAAAGATTAAGAAAAATATGAAGGAAACCAATCAAAGCATTACATACAGTATAAGCTAATTAGAACTTAAGACAAGGAAAGATATCACCTTTCCGAATCCAAAATCGTCGGATCTTGGGTTGTCTTGATTCATTGTGCCCGGGGGTTGGTAGCTTTGACTGTTGATCCACCTTGGGTCTTTGCCTCGCAATAATCCACTTGAATGATTGATGTTGTGGCTCGGACCTTTGGTGGGTTGAGTGAACTCCTTTGACTTGATGTGTCTTTTGATTCCGTTGAGTCCGCTCCGTAGATGAAGTTGCCGAAAGATTTTTTCTTTCTCTTTTTCGGGCAAACCTTCACCAAATGTCCTTCAAGTCCACAAAGGTGACATGTCCTTCCTTTCGATTTCATTGTGGAACTTGAAGCATGCGCAGTTTGGTCCTTTTTAAATCCCAAACCAACCTTGCTTGCTTGACCTAATCCGGACATACAATTAAGTTTCTTGGAACCGGTTGAAAGCCTTTGTATGTCGGATTTAAGTTCATGAACTTGCTTGGTCAAAGCTTGGTTGGTGACATGAATCTCCTCAAACTGCTTTTCTAGAAAACCAATCTTGTCCATATATGATTTTGCATTTGTCTCCGATTGGTTTAGCTTTTCTTGGAGGATTTTATTGTTGTCTAATACCCGTCCATGTTCCTCCTCGAGATCATGAAGTTTGATCTTTAGAGCTTGATTCTCGTCTTGAACTTCATGTCGTTGCTTCCTCAACTTCTTGTTAAGTTTGGCCATCTTCTTTGATTCCGCAAGAAGTTGTTGGTATGCCTCAACGAGTTCTTCTTCGTCCGACTCCCCCTCACTTGATGACTCTCCGCCGGTTGTTGATGTTTCATGCAAAATTAGAGGAATAGAGTCAGTGACTAAAGATGATAAGCACAATTTAGAAGAGAGAATTTGAGAGGCATGAGAAAGCAACAATTTTTTCTTTTTCCTCTTCACTTGAGGTCGATTCATCGAAACTAGAATCGTCCCAAGTTTTTGCTTGCAAAGCCTTCTTTTGTATGATTTCTTAGAAGGACAATCCGTTGAAATATGGCCGTAGCCTCTGCATCGATAGCATCGGATTTCCCCTTCGAAATCATCGTTTTCTTTTTCTTTAGAGGGTTTTGCAACGCCCTTTGAGTTTAGAGGATTTAGAACCCGATGATCCTTTAGATGGTTTCGTGGATGAAGATCATCGGTTCGATTCTTCCAAAATTTCCGACGAAATTTCTTTGTGATCCGCGCCAGTTGTTCTTCAAAATCGGCAAAAGAGATTTCATCGTCGGAACTCGATTCGTCATCTTCTTCCTTTGTTGATTTGAATGCAATACCTGTAAGCTTAGAAGAAGACTTGGAAGAATTTTGATTAGTAGGAAAAGTCATCTCATAAGTTTGCAAAGCACCTACTAATTCCTCTACACTCATCTCATCCGGATGACTAACGGTTTCAATGGCGGTAACCTTTGCCCTAAACCGTTCCGGAAGAGTCCGAAGTATCTTTCTTACAATTTTCGACTCCGGGATCTTTTCTCCTAAATTAGCACATGTATTAATTACATCTTGAAGTCTAGTGTAATAATCTGTAAACAATTCATGCTCTTCCATATGAATAGAGTCAAATTGACTTGTAAGCATCTGGAGCTTTTGAATTTTTACAAGATTAGTACCTTCATGTGTAATTTTGAGAGTATCCCAAATTTCCTTCGCGGTTTCACACGCGGAAATTCTTGTAAACTCAGTCGAGGAAAGAGAATTATATAAAGCGTTCATACCTTTCCCATTGTAAGAAGATCTTTCGATTTCCTCTTTAGACCATCTAGAGCGAGGTTTTGGGGTAGTAGTATTTCCTACTTCCTCAACGGATGCACCCAACCGTATTCAACGGTTTGCCATACCCGCTCATCAATAGAGATGAGAAAAGCTCTCATCCGCATTTTCCAATATGCATAATTGGTCCCATCAAAAAGAGGAGGTCTAAAAATATTACCACTTTCACCCATTATGATAGATAAACCTAAAACCCTCTCTGATACCAATTGTAGAGTTATTTAGGATCCACAAGGATCTAAATAGGTACTATCAAACACCTAGAGGGGGGTGAATAGGTGTAATATTATAAAAGCCAATCTCAGTGCAAAAATAAAAAATAATGCGGAAAATAAAAATCAACACACCGAGATTTACGTGGAAACTCCAATCCAGGAGAAAAACCACGGGACCAACACGCAATAACAATCCACTAAGAATTGAAGAATAACAAGGTGATTACCGACTCCACGGACTCGACCCCTCCTTCAACTTCTTCGGACCTTGCGCTCCACCGATTGCACGTCCACTGCACACGTTCGAATCCACGAACGCCACTCGAATCCACGAGCACACGTTTCGAATCCACGAAACGCCTTCAACACACCGAATCCACGGTGCCACGTCGAATCCACGACGCAAACTCAGCCGGTAAGAATATTGGCTTCGATGGTGATCCTTTGCTTAGATTATCAATGAAGATCCATGGGAAAAATCTCTAAGCAAAGATTAGATCAATTCGACAAAAGATAGATCTTGGAAGAACCGTCGAATTGACCTAAAAGAGGCGAAAGAGAAGAACGGTAAAAACCCGCCTCTAGGGTTGCTCTCGAGTATTTCTGAATTAATCGGTATTGGTCACCCACGTCGAGAAACCCTAAGTGTCTATTTATAACCCTTGGAAACATATTAGAGTCGGTTTAGGAAACTTTTCCCGAGGTAACATTGTGTACCGGTACCACTTATCATGTTCCGGTACTCAATGGTGCAAAACACAGATTTTTCTATTGTGTTCCGGTACGCGAGTCTGTGTTCCGGTACGCAATACAAATTTCAGAAAATTCTGTGTCGGGTTTGAGGAACTTCAAGTGTGGTTCCGGTACTCAATGTAAAAACTGATTTTTCCAAGATAAACTTTATCCAAAACAGACCAAGTACCGGAATCCAAACTTAAAACAAGTTGTAAGTTAAAACCAAGTTCCTAAAACCAAGTCTAAACCGGTTTTCATTAATTTTCTGTTTCCAATGATTATAAATGAACTTTAATCACCATGAGCTATATTTAATCATACCTGAGAGTTGACTTGGGCTCATGTTGAATCTTCAACGAGTCTTCGAAGGCTGATTTGACAAATTGATCCCTTTAAGACTCCGACTCAACATACTGACTTGACTCACGAAATGTGCCAACACCAAAAAGCCGTAACAGACGACGCGACCTCCCAAAGTGGGGAGTGACAGGTACGTACTTACTTGTTTTTGTTTTCTTTTCCTCCTTTGTCTAGATAGGAGTAATCTCCGAGCCGGAGCAACCCACCCTCTTTTGACCCTTGCGAGCCTCCCCCTACCTTTAGCCTTACCTCTCGAATTCTCTGACCACTCCGGTTTCTACACTAAATCGGGGGCGGCGGTCCTTTCTAAGGTTGATCTGCAATCGGGCTACCGTCAGTACCGAGTTCGGAACGGGGACATTCCGAAGACCGCCTTCCGGACCCGGTACGGCCATTACGAGGTTACGGTCATGCCGCTCTGGCTTAGGAACGCCCCCGCATTTTTTTTTGTTCCTTATGGACACGGTAAACCGGGTTTTCGACCCTTCCTGGACCGATTCGTAGTGGTCTTCATCGATGATATATTGATCCATTCCCCCACCGACGAGAAGCACGAGGACCATGTACGGACGATACTCCTTCAGACCCTCAGAGAGCAGAAGCTGTTCGCCAAACTCAGGAAGTGTGAGTTCTGGCTGCGCGAAGTCGGTTTCCTAGGGCACGTGATCTCGGCACAGGGAATCGCCGTGGATCCCAAGAAAGGTAGAAGCAGTGGTTGACTGGCAGCCGCCGACGTCGGTGACAGAAGTACGAAGTTTCCTAGGGCTGGCAGGATATTACCGGCGCTTCGTTGAGGGTTTCGCAAAGATTGCTACTCCTTTAAATCGGTTGACCAGAAAAGGGGAGAAGTTCATATGGACGGCCAAATGCCAGGAGAGTTTTGAGGAACTCAAGAGGAGGCTAACCAGGGCACCCATACTTGTACTGCCAGCACCCGGAGAGGATTATGAGGTGTACTGCGATGCATCAAGGATCGGTCTTGGAGGTGTTCTGATGCAACAGGGGAAAGTGATTGCCTACGCATCCAGGCAGCTGAAGGACTATGAAAAGAACTACCCGATACACGACTTGGAGTTGGCTGCCGTAGTCTTCGTTTTAAAACTGTGGAGGCATTACCTCTTCGGAGTCCACTGCAACGTTTTCTCAGATCATCAAAGTCTTAAGTACATCTTTACCCGAAAAGAGTTAAACTTGCGACAGAGGCGGTGGCTCGAGTTGTTGAAGGATTACGACTTGACGATTCAATATCACCCCGGGAAGGCAAATGTGGTAGCAGACGCACTGAGCAGGAAAGGGCATCAGGAAGGGGCGTCGGAGAGCGCGCTGACGAAGCAGGACCACCTGATCGCGGAGTTCGCGCGAATGCAGTTGGAGGTAGTGCCTGCGGGCACAGTTATGCAACTTCTAACCTTGGTGGTCAAGCCGGCGTTATTCGAGAAGATCCAGGAGGGACAGCAGACCGACCCACACCTACAGCGCATACGAGACAAGATTCCCCAGGGCCAAGAGATTGACTTTGCGGTAAAAGACGACGGTACCCTATGGTTCCGGGGACGGATCTGCGTGCCGGATTCACCAGAGTTGAAAGATGAAATCTTAGCGGAGGCACACCGAGCCCCTTATGCGGCACATCCGGGGGGCACGAAGATGTACAGGGACCTTAAACAGACTCTCTGGTGGCCTAAACTGAAAGGAGACGTGACTCGACACGTGGCTCACTGCTTAGTATGCCAACAGATAAAGGCCGAGCATCAGTGACCTGCCGGGAAGCTGCAACCCCTACCGGTACCAGAGTGGAAATGGGACCAGATTACCATGGATTTTGTCACTGGATTCCCACGTTCACAACAGGGCCACGACGCGATCTGGGTCATAGTCGACCGGTTAACCAAGTCAGCACACTTCTTACCAATTCATACAACTTGGACCCGCGAACGGCTAGCTCAAGTCTACATCAGCGAGATCGTGAGACTGCATGGAGTGCCGGCATCGATCACCTCGGACAGAGACACGCGTTTTGTCTCGAAGTTTTGGCAGAGCCTTCAGCGGGCCATGGGAACCAGACTACAGTTCAGCACAGCCTTCCACCCTCAGACGGACGGACAGTCGGAGCGGGTGATACAAACCCTCGAAGACCTGCTTCGCGCATGTGTGCTTGATTGGGGAATCGGTTGGTCACGCTACCTACCCCTCGTGGAATTCGCCTACAACAACAGCTACCAGGCCAGCATTCAAATGGCGCCCTACGAAGCCTTATACGGAAGGCGCTGCCGATCCCCGATTTGCTGGGACGACTTGGGAGAACGGAAACTTTTAGGACCCGACATAGTGGAGGAAACTGAAGAGAAAGTGCGCCTTATCAGACAGCGCCTGCTAACCGCCCAGAGTCGACAGAAGAGTTACGCAGACCAGAGGCGCCGTGACTTGGAATTTCAAGTGGGGGAGCATGTGTTTTTGCGGGTCTCGCCATCCAGAGGAATCAGACGTTTCGGGCTAAAGGGCAAACTGAGCCCACGATTTGTGGGGCCTTTCGAGATCCTAGAGCGCATTGGCCCAGTAGCTTACCGCCTCGCCCTACCACCAAACCTCGACCGAGTCCACGACGTGTTCCACGTCTCGATGCTACGGAAATATCTCCCCGACCCGTCACACGTTCTGGACGCCTCAGCACTCGAGCTTAAGGAGGACCTAAGTTTTGAAGAAACCCCGGTGAGAATCTTGGCAAGGGAAAACAAGTCACTGCGAAACCGGACTATCCCCTACGTAAAGGTACTTTGGAACAACCATGAGGAGCGGGAAGCGACTTGGGAACTGGAGTCTAAAATGAGGGAGTGCTACCCCGACCTTTTCACTCCCACCCGGGTTTGAGTTTCGAGGACGAAACTCGTTTTTAGAGGTGAGTGGTGTAATAACCGCGGGTTTACTTCCCTTTTTTGTCTTACCTGTGAATTTATTTCGAACTCCTTTTCGGCTAAGGGGACCGGGGTACGATTTTTCTCGCGTCGTTTTGGGCAGGCTGTCGGGGCTCGCGGATATTTTTAGAGAATAAAGCCCGCGAAACGAAGACTGGCGGCGCGATCGGATCGGTTTTCTGACCCCGGAAGCTCCCGGAATAAATTCCTGAAGTTGTTGATGTTCGCGGGGTCAGCACGCCTTCGCTGAGGTAAACCAGACCCGGATTTAATTATATTCGATTTAATTTAATTTGGTGGATTTAAATCAGTTTAACTCGACTCAATGTAATTTCGTATTTGAACGATATTAATCTAATTTAATGTAGTCTAATTTGGGGGTTTGGGGAACCAAATCCCCGTCGGCTACACCCAAACAACGGATTTAAACTCCAAGGGGGGATTAGGGTTCCCCGCTCCTTTCTCTTTTTCCCCTTTCGTACGCGAGAAAACCCCAAGCCCTTTCCCCCACCCGTACCGAGGCGACGCGAGAGCCGGAGTCTTGACGAGGAGAAGGAGGAGATTGATCGCCTCCCCGCAAGATCCGACGAGCGCGAAAAGGACGATCCCTCTCCCTCACCCGGCGCCGACGGAAACAAGGTGAGCCGTGCTTTCGCTTTCTTGTTTCGTTTCTTGTTTTGTTTTTTTTTGTGTCGATTCTTGTTTCGGGCAAGGGGATGGAAATCCCTTGAATCGTCGGGGTCTTGTGCCGCGTGCGAGGCGATTTCGGGGACCAAAACGGGAGGCCGCCGCCGCCGTGGTTAAACGGGAGGCCGCCGCCGCCGTCACCGTGTTCACGGGGTCATCGCCGAAGCCGCCGGGAGCGCGGAGTCGCGACCGGAGCCGAAAACGGACGCAAAATCGAGGTTTTCTGGCTGCGGTCCACCCGTCCGGGTGCACCCGGTGCACGCCGCACCGGCCCGGGGCCGCGAACCCGGCGCACGGAGCTGTGCGCCAGGCCGCGCGGTCCACCGGGCCGGCGTGCACCCGGCGCACGCCCTTGCGGCCCGGGGACGCGGACCCGGCGCACGGCCCGGTGCGCCAGGGCCGCGCGATGCACGCCCGGGCGTGCACCCGGCGTACGCCACCGCAACGCGGGCCGTGGACCCGGCGCGCGCCCGCACCCGTGCGCGGCCCGGCCCAAGACGGTGCTGGGTCCACCGCGCCGCGTGCTCCCGGCCCACGCCCATGCCGCCGCCGCCGTGGACCCGGTCCACGGTTGGACCCGTGCACCCGCTTCCAGAAAAAGGGCCCAGGAGCTCCGTTTTTAGTCCGTTTCGCCCCGTTTTTGAGTGTTTTAAACCGCAACGATATTTGTAACGAATGAATTTCTATTACAGCTGTTCGGGCACGCGGTGAGGGTTTTTGTCGGAGTTTCTACACGCCTCTTCCTTCGTGTTTGAGGTGGGTTGTCGTTCTAAGTCCCTGCATTTAATTTTATTAAGTTGGGAGGGGTCAACCTACCGCGTGCTTGGGTTAGAGACCGAAGGGTGATAGACATTACCGGTTTGATTGTGCTAACATCTAAAATAAAGAGGAAAGAAATAGGAAAAAGAAGGGATGTTTAAACTTCATGGACTTCATGCTTGGGTTAGGATATTGGGGGGAAGGCATCAACTAATTCATTATAGTCTTACTGTTCTTTTGCTTTACTATACATATGCCATGCTTGGGTTAGAACATCAGGGGGAAACATCAACTAATCATTTATGGTCTTATTGTTCGTTTACTTTAAAGTTATATGCCATGTTTAGGTTAGAACGTCGGGGGAAAGCATTAACTAATCATCGAGAGTTTTATGGTTGCTCTACTTTATTATATATGTGGTGTTTCATATGGCTTTTACGCATGGGTGATTATACATTCTGTTTCTCATGGTTCACGCACACATATATATGTTGTTTCACGGTTACTGTGCTCGAGGCTGCGACACGCGCACCCGCGGTTTGGCCACCGCAGGGGTGCGCTTTTCCGGAAAAGTGGTCTATGACCCGTGTATACCCACGAGGTGACGTAGTGGGGCCCCTTATTAGTTGTGGGGTTTGAGGCGCCGAGGTGCGAGCGGTGCGACCCGTCGGTTTAGTTGTCCGACGTGGTCGGGTTTCTGCAGGTACGGTATGGGCCGTCGGTTTAGTTGTCCGACGTGGCCGGGTATTAGCAGGATACAGGTGTACAGGTGATCGTTTCCCTCCTGAGAGGGTTGTTGCTCCGGTTATCTTCACGGTTTGGTTTACTGTATTTTTTCCTGCTTTATTATTGTTCGTCACTGACTCCCCATTTCGTGACAGGGACCAGACGGGGAGAGAGGTAGGCGACGGTGAGGACGGGACGGACGCAGCTGGGTCGTTGGGGACCCCGGACTGTATTTTATCTTTTCTTTCCAGCATTTCATTTACATTGTAGTTATGTGTGAGGTTCTCGATACCCTTGTGGGGTCGACGTGGATGTCGGTATTTGGTGATACTGTGATGCCTTACTTTTCCTTTCATTTCTGTTGGCCATTTGGAAAAAAAAAAAGAAAAGACAAACCCAAAGAAAGATTTTCAAAAATCGTTTTTAAAATCTAAGTGTCGTGTGGGCACTGGTTTCAAAACCCTGCGGATTTATGGATTGCGAAACGGATTTCAAAACTTGGGTGTCGTGTGGGCACCGTTTTCAAAACCCTGTGGTTTTATGTTGGTTTCGAAAACTTGTTTTCAAAACATAAGTGTCGGGTGGGCACTCTTTCAAATTTGTGGATTTATCCTTTCCAAACTGAATCGGCCATACGTTTAAATACTTAGAATACTGGTTGTATGTTGTTGAATGTTGTGATTGAATGGTTATGCTTGTTTGGGAGGTGTACTCAACCACACGCCGTGCACGTACAGGGGAGACTCTGTCCGTTTGCAGAGAGATCCTGTATGTGCGGCGGGTCTGGGCACGCGCCGGGGAGGGGAGGTCTTTCAAAAAAAAAAAAAAAAACGTACCGTTTCCGCTAAAGCACACCCCCGGGGCGTGACACGATGTTAGGATCGTTCATCAATTTCACCAAACACCAAGTTCGGGATCCGGATTGTAAAAGCCTGATCCAGATCGTTCAAATAAAATGGCAAAACCAGTGTTCGGGATCCGGATCAAAGGAGGCTACGATCCGGATTGAACTTGTGTATGAACGAACACCCTTCGGGATCCGGATTGGAAGGTCTGATCCGGATCCTGAACATGTCCCATGTCCAGTTTTTGATTTTTATGCAATTAGAAATTTATCCAAGTGTTTCTACACTATAAGAAGTATTCGGATCACCAAAATTATTTAGTTAAACATACCTGATCATTCCGAATCCATTTTCCTTAAGATTGATGCAATTGATCCACAATTCTTCACCTTCAATCTTCAAGACTCAAAACACTGAGTGCCAACTTGAGCTCTTCTCTAAGTCTTCGATTGCTGATTGACAATTTGATCCCTTTAAGACTCCGACTCAACTCACTGACTTGACTCACGAAATATGCCAACACCAAAATGCCGTAACAATCTCCCCCTTTGGCAATTTCGTGACAAAACCCAAAAATACATAAAAACGCTCAAGTCACTCATCTTAAACCAAAAAATTCGAAATTCAATGTCATCACCAAAACATTGATTTTCTTTGCGTGAAAGATCCAATAAATACAAAATTACATTTGAACCAAACAGTCCTAGAACATACTCTATGACTTAGGACTTGGAGTCTTAAAGTGATGTAATTCCTGCAAAACAAAACTCCAAACAAAATCAAATCAAACGTTAGTCGTTAGAAATTAAAATCCTACATTTGATTCGTCCTTTTGGTTCTTTTGTTTTTCGCTCTTTCAATCTTTTCTTTATCTCCCCCTATCTTGAGCATCTCTAACATGTTCTCCATGTTCTCCACCTGTCTTGAGCATTTATGTTCTCCCCCCTTGTGATACGATCATTATTTTCTGTTCTCCCCCTTTTTGTCACAAATTGTCAAACAGTGAACATACTAGACAAAAGGAAATCACTAACAACATTAGTTCATAGAGAAAGAGAGATAAAAGCTCAGTTCCGGTATATAACAAAAATGCAGATTGCGTACCGGTACCAGAAAGCAAAAATCAAATAATTTCTTGAAACAAATCCAGATTTTAGAATCTTTTCAAATACCGATTTGTATTCCATCAAGAAATCAATTTAAGTGCTTTAACCAATGAATTCACACAGATGTCATTCAATCCAATTAATTTCACAAAATTAAAAAGATTTACTCCTAAATCATGAAAAACAAAGATAAAACATTACAAACAGTTTTTCATGTTATATTCATCAAACACAAGTCATCAAAAATAATCTTGAGATCCAAACTCTATCAAGATGTAACGGATTTACAAAGATGACTTACAGAGATTTCCAAATGACATCAATCTTGAATTCTACCCTTTCTTGAGATTGAGATATATGATCCAAATTTCTTTCATTAGAATAATTTAGAAAAATTCCATAAAAACCAGAAAAAGTATGTAAGCACTTTAGCGCATCAACTTTAAACAAAAGTCATCGTTTCATGCAACAAGAAATAGATTATACCAAATCTATCAAAAATACTCAAAAATGAAACGAAAATTTATGAAAATTAAAACCCTTAAAGTTGAACAACTTCAATCACATCTAACATGATCTTATGCGTAATGCCTTTATCAAATCATCAATTTGGTAAAGAAAATGAAATACCAAGATCAATAGATGTTTGAAATCCCAGATAAGTTAGATAATATATCTAGACAATCTGTTGAAGAGAGTGGCTCTTTGAGCATCTTTCGTTAAAAATCCCACCTTATACCAACCTTGAAATTTGACAGAGTCAAGTATTTCAACATGCATTTCATTTGATAAAAAAAAACTTTGCTTGGTGTTCATGGGGTATTTTTTTTCTCCATGTGGTGGTAGTTTTCACACTCCTCATTGGGATGTAACTCTTTCCACATCTTTTGAGCATTTTACTTTTCTTTGACTCCCCCTCAATTGGCTATCAATTATTTAATATATAAGGTATTCAACCAAAAATTGATCTCGCATTCATACTCGACTAAATAGTCAAATAAGATAATGACTATACCAAGAGATCATTGAGAGAGAAATTGACTTTGATCACTTAAAAGATGACTTAATTAACATAAATGATCATTGCAACATCGAAATATTATGATGTCAAAAGCATAATAGATTTCTAAATGCGTGAAAAGATGCAATTAAAGTCAATATAACCAATGCTCAATTAATGTCCTATGTACAAACATAGATGAAGAACAAAAATACAAAAACAAAACCTAACCTAAGGATTGGTTTCAAAAAGAGATCATTTCAAGGAAAGCATTCCAATTGCCTTACGCAAGTGAATAAATCGTTTTTGATCCAAAGGTTTTGTTAAAATGTCAGCCAATTGATCTTCAGTTGAAATATATGAAAGTTGAAGAATATTTGATTCAACTAGCTCTCTAAGAAAATGATATCTAAGTTCAATGTGTTTTGTTCTTGAGTGCAACACAGGATTTTTAGAAATGTTTATAGCACTTATGTTGTCACAAAGAATTCACACAACCGAGATAGATTAAGCATCTAAAGATCACACATGATTTCTAAAATTTGATGCTTATAACTATCAAAAACTCCTATAATGAAGTATCTTCATGATTATGATTATGGAGTAAAGTTGATAATCCATATAAAATTAATTTGGAGTGAATGAACGTGAAACCCTTTTTATTCAATGCACTTGTTCAATAAAAACCCTTTTGTTCAAAAACAAAGTATAAAAACGAAGAGCATTGAAAAACATGTAATGCAAAGATTAAGAAAAATATGAAGGGAAAACCAATCAAAGCATTACATACAGTCATAAGCTATTTAGAACTTAAGACAAGGAAAGATATCACCTTTCCGAATCCAAAATCGCTGGATTTTGGGTTGTCTTGATTCGTTGTGGCCGGGGGTTGTCCGCTTTGACTGTTGATCCACCTTAGGTCTTTGCCTCGCAATGATCCACTTGTATGATTGATGTTGTGGCTCGGACCTTTGGTGGGTTGAGTGAACTCCATTGACTTGATGTGTCTTTTGATTCCGTTGAGTCCGCTCCGTAGATGAAGTTGCCGAAGAATTTTTCTTTCTCTTTTTCGGGCAATTCTTCACCAAGTGTCCTTCAAGTCCACATAGGTGACAAGTTCTTCCTTTCAATTTCATTGTGGAACTTGAAGCATGCACAGTTTGGTCCTTTTTAAATCCCAAACCAACCTTGCTTGTTTGACCTAATCCGGACATACAATCAAGTTTCTTGGAACCGGTTGAAAGCCTTTGTATGTCGGATTTAAGTTGATGAACTTGCTTGGTCAAAGCTTGGTTGGTGACATGAATCTCCTCAAACTGCTTTTCAAGAAAACCAATCTTGTCCATATATGATTTTGCGTTCGTCTCCGATTGGTTTAGCTTTTCTTGGAGGATTTTATTGTTATCCAATAACCGTCCTTGTTCCTCCTCGAGATCATGAAGTTTGATCTTTAAAGCTTGATTCTCGTCTTGAACCTCAAGTCGTTGCTTCCTCAACTTCTTGATATGCTTGGCCATCTTCTTTGATTCCGCAAGAAGTTGTTGGTATGCCTCAACGAGTTCTTCTTCGTCCGACTCCCCCTCACTTGATGACTCTCCGCCGGATGTTGATGTTTCATGCAAAATCAAAGGAATAGAGTCAGTGACTAAAGATGATAAGCACAAATTAGAAGAGGGAATTTGAGAGGCATGAAAAGCAACAATTTTTTCTTTTTCCTCTTCACTTGAGGTCGATTCATCGAAACTAGAATCGTCCCAAGTTTTTGCTTGCAAAGCCTTCTTTTTGTATGATTTCTTAGAAGGACAATCCGTTGAAATATGGCCGTAGCCTTTGCATCGATAACATCGGATTTCCCCTTCGAAATCATCTTTTTCTTTTTCTTTAGAAGGTTTTGCAACGCCTTTGAGTTTAGAGGATTTAGAACCCGATGATCCTTTAGATGGTTTCGTGGATGAAGATCCATCGGTTCGATTCTTCCAAAATTTCCGACGAAATTTCTTTGTGATCCGCGCCAATTGTTCTTCAAAATCGGCAAAAGAGATTTCATCGTCGGAACTTGATTCGTCATCTTCTTCCTTTGTTGATTTGAATGCAATACCTGTAAGCTTAGAAGAAGACTTGGAAGAAACTTGATTAGTAGGAAAAGTCATCTCATAAGTTTGTAAAGCACCTACTAATTCCTCTACACTCATCTCATCCGGATGACTAACGGTTTCAATGGCGGTAACCTTTGCCCTAAACCGTTCCGGAAGAGTCCGAAGTATCTTTCTTACAATTTTCGACTCCGGGATCTTTTCTCCTAAATTAGCACATGTATTAATTACATCTTGAAGTCTAGTGTAATAATCTGTAAACAATTCATGCTCTTCCATATGAATAGAGTCAAATTGACTTGTAAGCATCTGGAGCTTTTGAATTTTTACAAGATTAGTACCCTCATGTGTAATTTTGAGAATATCCCAAATTTCCTTCGCGGTTTCACACGCAGAAATTCGTGTAAACTCAGTCGAGGAAAGAGAATTAAATAAAGCGTTCATACCTTTCCCATTGTAAGAAGATCTTTCGATTTCCTCTTTGGACCATCTAGAGCGAGGTTTTGGGGTAGTAGAATTTCCTACTTCCTCAACAGGATGCACCCAACCGTATTCCACGGTTTGCCAAACACGCTCATCAATTGAGATGAGAAAAGCTCTCATCCGCACTTTCCAATATGCATAATTGGTCCCATCAAAAAGAGGAGGTCTAAAAATATTACCACTTTCACCCGACATGATAGATAAACCTAAAACCCGCTCTGATACCAATTGTTGATTTTTAAGGATCCACAAGGATCTAAATAGGTACTATCAAACACCTAGAGGGGGAGTGAATAGGTGTAATATTTAAAAATCAAATCTCAGTGCAAAATAAAAACCAAATGCGGAAAATAAAAACAGCACACCGAGATTTACGTGGAAACTCCAATCCAGGAGAAAAACCACGGGACCAACACGCAATAACAATCCACTAAGAAAAGAAGAATAACAAGGTGATTACCGACTCCACGGACTCAAACCCCTCCTTCAAATTCTTCGGACCTTGCGCTCCACCGATTGCACGTCCACTGCACACGTTCGAATCCACGAACGCCACTCGAATCCACGAGCACACGTTTCGAATCCACGAAACGCCTTCAACACACCGAATCCACGATGCCACGTCGAATCCACGACGCAAACTCAGCCGATAAGAATATTGGCTTCGATGGTGATCCTTTGCTTAGATTATCATTGAAGAACCGTAGAAAGAATCTCTAAGCAAAGATTAGATCAATTCGACAAAAGATAGATCTTGGAAGAACCGTCGAATTGACCTAAAAGAGGCTAAAAAGAAGAACGATAAAAACCTAGCCTCTAGGGTTGCTCTGAGTGTTTTCGGTATTTGTCCCACGTTCTTGAGAAACCCTAAGTGTCTATTTATAGGTTAGAAACCTTTGGAAAGAGATAAGAATCAAAAACTTACCTTATCTGGAAATTTTCAGGACGGCGATCCGGATCGGATTTACTGCGATCCGGATCGTCGTAACGAGATCAGACAATTCCAGAAAAACAAGGGTTCGGGATCCGGATCGAAGTGCCCGATCCGGATCGTTCATACAATTTCAGCAAACACCAATGTTCGGGATCCGGATCCGGATCGAATATGGCCTTGGATCCGGATCGGATTCCGGATTGAACATGAACGAACACCCTTCGGGATCCGGATTGGATTGTCTGATCCGGATCCTGAACATGTCCCATGTCCAGTTTTTGATTTTTATGCAATTAAAAATTCATCCAAGTGTTTCTACACTATAAGAAAGTATTCGGATCACCAAAATTATTTAGTTAAACATACCTGATCCTTTTGAATACTTTTTCTTGAGATTGATGTAATTGATCCACAATTCTTCATCTTCAATCTTCAAGACTCAAAACACTGAGTGTCAACTTGAGCTCTTCTCTAAGTCTTCGATTGCTGATTGACAATTTGATCCCTTTAAGACTCCGACTCAACTCACTGACTTGACTCACGAAATATGCCAACACCAAAATGCCGTAACAGTTTCGGCCTTGAGGAGATATGTCTTTGATCCGTCTCATGTGATTGACTTCGCATCCTTGGATTTCGGCGAGGACTTGGTTTACGAGGAGCGCCCGCTGCGGATTCTGGCTCGTGAGGTGAGGGAATTACGCAACCGGGCAATACCTTATGTGAAGATCCTTTGGAGCAACCACGAGGAGCGAGAGGCTACCTGGGAGCTTGAGACGGAGATGCGAGATGCCTACCCTTTTCTGTTCGAGACTTCTGGCTAAGGTACTTGTTTTACTCTGTTTCGTTTCGAGGACGAAACTTTCTTTTAGTGGGGGAGGATGTAGTGGCCCTAGTTCCCATGCAGCGTTCTTCCGATGAATCCACTGTTAGAACACCTAGTATTGGTGTACCTGGCCCATGGTGGATCAATTGGATGCCACAGATGGACCCTGTGTGTTGCCACTTGCTGTATTGGCCTTCGGCTAGGTTTGCCGAAGTTTCTGAAAAGATTTAGGCCAAACAGAGGTCGTAAATGGATTCAGTACGGAAAAAACGCTTGAAAACGACTATTTGTTTGTTCAATTTGGAGTCGGATGCTCAAAAAGGACCCCGGAAGTTTTCTGTGATTTTTGGTGCATGGAGGGGCCGTAGACCGCGGGATGTCACGTGGCGGCCCGTCATTGGCCGGTTCATGACGCGCGGTCCACAGAGCAGCGCGGCGGGGTGCACAGACCCGGCGCATGGACACGTGGCACCGCCTGATTGCGGGCCCAGGGCACGCGGTCTACCAGAAGTGCGCGGCGGTGCATGGACCAGGCGGGGGGGACACGTTGTCACGCCCCCGGGGTCAAAACTGCGATCCGGGCTCGCTAACAGATCCGCCATCTGTACGGAAACTGCCGTACAGACGAAGCGTCTAACCTGCAAAAAGAATCAACTACAGTAGTCACGCCTTCGACCCGGGCTCGCCAACAGATCCGCCGTCTGTGCAGAAACTGCCGCACAGACGAAGCGTCCAACCTGTAAAGGGATCTAGCTATACAAGTATCAGAGCGGAAAAGAAGCTAAGCTGAAGAAGTAAACTGTAAACAAGAGTCACTAAATAATAAGTCCAGGTACGACATCCAAAGTCTCCCAAGCGAGTACATCATCACTATCTAGTACAAAAGTGGAAAACAAAATACCCGGGAACTCTACTCGAACTCTACAACTCAGAAGGTACTAATCAGCCAAGCCCTTGCCACGGTCAGAAGACTCCGCACGAACCGACCAGGAGCGGCCGCCTCAGAAGCACCTAACACACAACAGCGGGTGTGAGATCAACTGAAAAGTCAGATCTCAGTGGGTACCAAAGTCCGATCCACGGTAGCCCACTAAGTCCCCTGAAGGTAAAAAGAACAGATAGATAGATAGATAGATAGATAGATAGATAGATAGATAGATACAGACATGAAACTGTAAGTAAGTCTATCACTATATGCCGGAATGCAATGCAATATGAAATGGCATCTGGAATCGTAAAATATGACCACCCGCTCATGCCATTCCCCGCAGCCACCTGGTAACTCGGCCAGGGGCGAACTCACGCCTGGTATCTCGGCCAGGGAAAAATATCCACCTGGTAACTCGGCCAGGGGAATACCCTCCTGGTAACTCAGCCAGGGAAATAGACCCACCTGGTAACTCGGCCAGGGAAATACCCTCCTGGTATCACGGCCAGGGAAATTACCCACCTGGTAACTCGGCCAGGGAAATACCCTCCGGTAACGCGGCCGGGGAAAAAACACCCCCCCCTGGTAGCTCGGCAGGGGCATCGGATGCCACCGTGTATTCAGAAACGAACTCCTAGGAGCATAATGCGTGTCTCAGTCGGTAACCATAACCCACGACTTACACGGTTGCTCCGCATTTACCTGATATCCCAAGGACTCATTACCTTTGCATTTGCAAGTAAAATGGGCATTCCGTAACATTCACGGAGGAAACCAACCCACCTGCGAAGAATCCGCAACCCGTGCTCCAAACAGAGGTCCCGGTGTGATCCAACAGCTCCACGCCGCACTACGCGCACCACAGACCACGTAGTCAGGCTAATCACTAAGTCTGTCACGCCCCGGGTGTAAACCAGAACCCGGGCTCGTCTACAGATCCGCCGTATACACGGAATTTTCCGTGTATACGAAGCGCTGGTAACCTGCTCAAATACAAAGGATATAATAACAGAGCATAAACAGAGCTAAACTAGAACTAATACATCTCAGATAAAGCTGAAAAGTAAAGTGCAGAAATAAACTCTCAATAATACATATGTCTCTCCCAGCTCACTAATCAAATACAACCAGCCGGACGCAGCCGGACCCAAAATGAAATGAAAAGTAGAGTATCTGAGAGTATCGGGGTACATCTAGTAGCAGAACTGGTGCCTGGGTAGACCGCTATCTAATCCGCGATCCACTCACCTCGATCCGCTGAGGAGGGTCCCGCAGCTCCCGCAGACGACACTGCAAAACAAAGGGGAAAGAGAGAAAGAAAAACAGTGGGGAGTGAGAACTACTATAGAACAGTAGCCTCCTCCTAGTGGGTAAACCTCAACTCAAATGTGCCCACCAGGACTATAAGAGGCGGAAGAATGAACAAAGGTGGTAAGCTGAAACAAAACTGCTGATGATGAATAAAGCTACCACTACATGCCTCTAATGAGCTAACAGATAGTATAGCTACATGTATGCATCAGAAGGTAAATGCCTGCCTGCCTAGACCCAATCGATACACCAGTAAGCACTGGTACTGCCTGCTCTGCCTGCCTGTCTGCCGAATCGGGTATGCTGGCCACACATAACACCGATAGGGGATGAGAGTCCCGAGGACTCGAAGCCTGTAAAACGCACACTCCGGAGTGGCACTCGAGGGGAGCGACCCACACGAGTATAATGCCTGGGTAACAAGTACCAAATCAGCAGGACTGGATCATGACTCTGATCAAAGTGGGAAAACCCATCCACTAAAAGGAGACCCGATCTCAACCCGATGCAAGATAAACAAATAGTGGGAAACCCCATCCACTAAAAGGAGACCCGATACCCAATCTGATGCAATAACCACTGTCCGGTCAACCGCCCAAGGTCCGCGGTTGCCGCAATACCCTGCCATCAAGCCTGCCTGTCCCAAAATCCAAGATCCACAATCGGGTAGAATAATCGATATCCGGTCAACCGCCTACGGTCCGCGGTTGCCGCAATACCCTGCCCTCACAGCCTGCCTGTCCCAAAACCCTCAACTGTCTGACTACACTATCCCAGCCCCTGCTCGAACCCGAGCGTACTATCCCCCAAATGTAGACAAAAGAAGAGAAAAGCATGGTTTCTCCTAAGTCAATGCCATCATGATAGTGTAGCAGAAAAAGGTGGCCTAACTAGATGTCCATTTAAGCATGCAAAGTCCTTTATATAAAAACAGGGTTTAAATATTATTATCTTTCACAAGATAGAGGTATGCCACTAATTAAACTTCCATTTGCCAAGTAATCCCATGTCCATTTATCACATAAACATAAGAGGTCCCAATGTGTACAAGCAATATAGTCCAATTCCAATTACCCTGCCATTTATTTACTTTTTACCGGTTCATTTAGCAATGTAATAAAAGCAACTCAAATAGGCCTAGTGGGGACATCACAAGTAGGAGGTTAAACAACGGTACCCACCTCGAGCGCTAAATCCAAGTTCCGACGGCGAAGTCCGCGCTCGATCTCCAAGAATCTCCGCAATACTGTGCCAAGGGTCCCAAAGAATACACACAAATTACTATCTCAAATTAGTCCGAAATCTGTCCTCAAAAATCAGATTTACTGTTCAGCCAATTTTACCTGCGAAACGTGCCCAATAAATTCCCAGAAAAATACTATCACGATCTACGCGACGATCCGGTCGAAACAAGTACCTGCACGTTTTCCCACGATTTTTCTGTGCTGAGAACGAAAATCGACAAGAGGACTACCTCAAACAATCCTTCATCCCAAAACAGCAATATAAAGATCTGTAAAAAGGGATTCCTCACCCTCAGGGAAAATCCACGAAAATCCAAGAAAATTCCAGTAGACTCCTCGCGATGCGTAGATGCAAATCCCCTTTTGAATCGCCCCGTTTCGATGCTCGAGTGCGAAGTTATCGCCAAAACAAGATGGTGCTGTCCCAAAACTCCGCGACGGAAAAAGGGTCAAAAAGAGGCCACAAAACTCCATCAAAACCTCGGAATCTGATGAAACTCACAAAATAGGAAATGAAGCCCTACCTGTCTAGAATCCGACGGCGCAAAAATCGTGAAAATAGGATGTCGGGGTGAACCGGGGGAGCTTGAACACCGAAGAAGCGACGAATCTGGTAGCCGTAGAACAATCGTCGCGCCGCGCCGGAAAAATTGCAAACCTCGGGATCCGAACCTCAACAATTCTCGGGAAAGCTACAGTAGATGGAGAATTGGGAGAGGAAGAAATGTCTAAGAGGAAGCTCGGGCTAATTCTGAACAGGAAGAGAGAAAAACCCTCTACAAAGCCCTAAGGAAAGAATAAAAGGAAAAAAACCCAATTTAATGGATTCGGGCCGCATTTGGGCCCGGATCCGCCAGCCCGGGTCGGACGCGCCCCGTCCGACCGGGCGGGCCCAATCAAACGGCGACACGCGCCCCCCACAGGGGATCGGCGCGCATCCCGCACAGCGTACAGCCGTGCGGGGCGCGCCATCGCCCGCCGCGTGTCCGACCAGCCGACCAGCCCTGCCCGCACAGTCGCCGCTGCCCCTCCTGCCCGCACAGTTGACCAGCCTATAGCATCGCGCCACGTGTCCTTGCTTCTGACCGCTGCACCCGGTGCACGAGCCACTGAACACCGAACCAATAACAATCCGCCACGTGTCCACTGCGGTGCACCGTGAACCCAAGCCAGCCATCCTGCTCCCTGCGCCGAGTGCTGTGAGCCGACCAACCACCAGATGCCACGTGTCCTCATCTTGGTGCACGCCCGCGCGGTGGACCGGCCGCCTGCCCGCGCCCCGCCGCTGCTGCCCGCGCCCTCAGCGCCTGCCCGCGGCCCTCCGCCGCCTGCCCGCCGCCTTCCGCCGCCCTCCGCCGCCGCCCGCCGCCGGCCGCCGCCGGCGATCGCCGGAAATACTGTTCCGGCGTGAACAGTAACCCGAAGCCCAAAATTCATGCAAATACACTGTCTGAAGCGTTTTCGCGCGCTGAATCCGATTTTGACGTCCGTTTCGCCAAATTCTCACTCTAAAAATTGCCGAATGCCCCCGGAAAGTATTCTTAGTCCGAAATTCGCGCCGAGCCCAATCTCAATATCCGTTTCGCGCGGGAACACCTCTAAACATCCAATGGGGTCCCCTGATCACCCGCGTGATCCACTTTAAGCCCGAAGTCCAACACTGGTGTCCAAATTGGCCCCAGAACACCGCCGGCACGCCCCGTAGGCCTCCAGAAGCTGCCGGTCACCCTGAAAAAGCCCCAAATACCTCCCGCACACCGCGTAGGCCTCCAGTAGCCACCTCAAAGCACTGCAACAGCTCTGCGGAGATCCAGGTCATCACATCCTCCCCCACTAAAAGAAAGTTTCGTCCTCGAAACTAAAGTCATTCCTCGACACGGAATCTCAACAACAGGGGGGTAAATATCCAATCACCAGTCCGTCGACACAAAAGCTCGATCCAAATACCTCTGTACTCCCAAAGTATCCGATATAAGTCCCCCAACTGGTCTCAGAACCTCAGATCTCCAAAACAAAACCGTCGGGAGGTAGAAGCAATCAACACTCAGCCAGGAGCAGTCGAGAGAACCAGATCGCAAATCCATCTTCGCGAAGATCCAATATCCTTGCAGCTAGTAAATCAAATCCCCCAAGCTTGACAGAAGGGTGCTAGCTCCCGACGATCACTTTATCAAATTCTTACGGGTTCTCACAAAGCCGAAGTGAACCAACCTTCCACACTCGAATAGCACCGGCGCCCCCAAAGGTGCCACACTTGGCCTGACACAAATCCAACACATCAAATCCTGGAGTTGGGTCCTCAACCCCCAAACTGGTGTCATGCCAAACAACTCCGATAGGAGAACAGCTAGAAACTCACCACCAAAAAGGGGTATCACCAGGTCCCGATGCCGCCGCAGATCCCTCAAACACACCAGCAAACAAGCTACTCACCCACTACGAGACATCCGCCTCGCCCACAAGGTCAAAACCAAAGAAGCGAAGATACCCTCAAGCAACCCAGGTACACCAACGCCTCCAGGCCTGGCTCTCACAAGAACCGTCCTGGCAGCATACTCAGCTGCCGCGAAAAGTAAACGACCGAGCCAGCCTAACCATCCTAAGTGCCAAACCAAGCCCCACAAGACCACCAGGCCTACAGGTAAAACCAAGGACTCAACCGCACCGGGCAGGACCCACAACACGTCCCTACGTGCTAAGGATCGGGAATACGACCTCCCGAACACCCGGTAACCGTCCTACCCTTAACCCAATGCAAGGAAGTACATGCACTCCTAACAAATGACTAGAATGCCCAAATGCAATACAATGCACAAACAATGCCGGTAAATACAGTAAAACCATACCTGCCCCCACAAGGTCGGCTGCTGCAAAATCCTCCACCTGAGTGGCGTAGACCGGACCGCCCCGATCCGGCAACTGCTGATCCGCAGGGTAAAAAGGTGGTGACCCGCTCGCTGGAGCATAAGGCCACTGAGCCGACCACTGCTGCTGGGGCGAAAGGGGAGCCGATGTAGATGAGGGTGCCGCTGAAGTCGAAAGGGGGCACGTAGCTCGAATGTGGCCTGGCTGTCCACACCGAAAACAACGACCATGCCGCAAATCACAAGTATCAGAGGGGTGCTGGCCCTTGCAGAAAACACACCCGACTGAAGACCGGGGCTGCCTCGCCCGCTGCTGCTGCTGCCTCTGAGTCTGATGCTGAGACTCCTGCTGCTGCTGCGATGGCCACTGGGATCCGCTAGGCTCTCGCTGCTCCACACGCCCACGGCTAGGTGACTGAGGCCGTGGCGGTCTCCATGAACCAGTCTGTCCCTCATCCTCGGGTGCTGGTCGTTTCCTCACGGAACTCAGCACGACCATCCCGCCTCGCCTTGCCACCTCTGCGTCGCCTCCCTCCACCCAAAAGGCATGCTCGACGGCCTCCTGAAGAGTCTGGTGTCGCTGTGCATGCACAAGGATATAAAGCTCGCTGCGGAGGCCTGCCTCGAATAACTCGACCTGGTGTGGTCCATCCCGGGCGACATAGGGCACACAATTAAACAGTCGCATGAACTCCTGATGGTAATCCTGAACTGACCGGTCGCCCTGCTGAATGTTTTTCAGATCATCCTCCAGCTTCCTCTTCACGCTGGTCGAAAAATAGGTATCCACAATCATACGCCGAAACTCGGACCAGGGTAACTGTCGAGAAATCTGAAACTCCCGTGGCTCCACCCGATGCCACCAGAGGTCTGCATCTCCATCTAGGCAATGTACCGCCATATAAACTCTGTACCTTGGGTCGATGAAGAAATCCCGAAAAATCTTCTCCATCGCTGCTAACCATGTCCCAACCTCCCACGGCTGCATATCCCGCCCCGAGAACCTGGGCGGCCCGCGCTTACAGAACTTAACCAGTTTATCCGCGAAGTCCTGCTCCTCCGCCGGGGTCAAAGGCTGGGCCACGCCCTGAGCCCCGCTACTCCAAGATGGCGCCGTCGGCACAAGTGGTTCCACAGGTGGTGCCGGGGTCTCTGACACTGTCGGAGGCGGCGCCCCTCTCCGCGCCAGTAGCTGCTCAATCCGCTGCTCCTGCCGGCGGCTGCTCTCCGCCAATTGGGCTACCAAGGCCCTCAGCTCAGCAATCTCAGAAGATCCAGCCTGTCCTCGCTCAACAGGGGGTGTAGGGGCACCCCGGGTAGGAATCCGACGTCGGGGAGGCATCCTGTCACACAGAGAACCACAGATCAATAACGAAACCGCACTCGACCCAATCTAGCGAAAGTCAAAGGCATCCTCCTATTTTTGTAACTTTATGTTGTCTGCAGCCAACATAACTGTCCCACAAAAATAGGGTATGCCAATCCCTCTTCCCTCCCTGGAAGAGTCGAATAAACACATGACCAAATTGCCGACTTTCGCATAATGTCACGTCACTCACGTCCTGCCTTCCTAAGGTCTGCCAAAAGCCTAGGGTTTCCTAAGTCCCAACTGACCTATCCCTAAGCTCTGATACCAACTTAATCTGTCACGCCCCGGGTGTAAACCAGAACCCGGGCTCGTCTACAGATCCGCCGTATACACGGAATTTTCCGTGTATACGAAGCGCTGGTAACCTGCTCAAATATAAAGGATATAATAAAAGAGCATAAACAGAGCTAAACTAGAACTAATACATCTCAGATAAAGCTGAAAAGTAAAGTGCAGAAATAAACTCTCAATAATACATATGTCTCTCCCAGCTCACTAATCAAATACAACCAGCCGGACGCAGCCGGACCCAAAATGAAATGAAAAGTAGAGTATCTGAGAGTATCTGGGGTACATCTAGTAACAGAACTGGTGCCTGGGTAGACCGCTATCTAATCCGCGATCCACTCACCTCGATCCGCTGAGGAGGGTCCCGCAACTCCCGCAGACGACTCTGCAAAACAAAGGGGAAAGAGAGAAAGAAAAACAGTGGGGAGTGAGAACTACTATAGAACAGTAGCCTCCTCCTAGTGGGTAAACCTCAACTCAAATGTGCCCACCAGGACTATAAGAGGCGGAAGAATGAACAAAGGTGGTAAGCTGAAACAAAACTGCTGATGATGAATAAAGCTACCACTACATGCCTCTAATGAGCTAACAGATAGTATAGCTATATGTATGCATCAGAAGGTAAATGCCTGCCTGCCTAGACCCAATCGATACACCAGTAAGCACTGGTACTGCCTGCTCTGCCTGCCTGTCTGCCGAATCGGGTATGCTGGCCACACATAACACCGATAGGGGATGAGAGTCCCGAGGACTCGAAGCCTGTAAAACGCACACTCCGGAGTGGCACTCGAGGGGAGCGACCCACACGAGTATAATGCCTGGGTAACAAGTACCAAATCAGCAGGACTGGATCATGACTCTGATCAAAGTGGGAAAACCCATCCACTAAAAGGAGACCCGATCTCAACCCGATGCAAGATAAACAAATAGTGGGAAACCCCATCCACTAAAAGGAGACCCGATACCCAATCTGATGCAATAACCACTGTCCGGTCAACCGCCCAAGGTCCGCGGTTGCCGCAATACCCTGCCATCAAGCCTGCCTGTCCCAAAATCCAAGATCCACAATCGGGTAGAATAATCGATATCCGGTCAACCGCCTACTGTCCGCGGTTGCCGCAATACCCTGCCCTCACAGCCTGCCTGTCCCAAAACCCTCAACTGTCTGACTACACTATCCCAGCCCCTGCTCGAACCCGAGCGTACTATCCCCCAAATGTAGACAAAAGAAGAGAAAAGCATGGTTTCTCCTAAGTCAATGCCATCATGATAGTGTAGCAGAAAAAGGTGGCCTAACTAGATGTCCATTTAAGCATGCAAAGTCCTTTATTAAAAACAGGGTTTAAATATTATTATCTTTCACAAGATAGAGGTATGCCACTAATTAAACTTCCATTTGCCAAGTAATCCCATGTCCATTTATCACATAAACATAAGAGGTCCCAATGTGTACAAGCAATATAGTCCAATTCCAATTACCCTGCCATTTATTTACTTTTTACCGGTTCATTTAGCAATGTAATAAAAGCAACTCAAATAGGCCTAGTGGGGACATCACAAGTAGGAGGTTAAACAACGGTACCCACCTCGAGCGCTAAATCCAAGTTCCGACGGCGAAGTCCGCGCTCGATCTCCAAGAATCTCCGCAATACTGTGCCAAGGGTCCCAAAGAATACACACAAATTACTATCTCAAATTAGTCCGAAATCTGTCCTCAAAAATCAGATTTACTGTTCAGCCAATTTTACCTGCGAAACGTGCCCAATAAATTCCCAGAAAAATACTATCACGATCTACGCGACGATCCGGTCGAAACAAGTACCTGCACGTTTTCCCACGATTTTTCTGTGCTGAGAACGAAAATCGACAAGAGGACTACCTCAAACAATCCTTCATCCCAAAACAGCAATATAAAGATCTGTAAAAAGGGATTCCTCACCCTCAGGGAAAATCCACGAAAATCCAAGAAAATTCCAGTAGACTCCTCGCGATGCGTAGATGCAAATCCCCTTTTGAATCGCCCCGTTTCGATGCTCGAGTGCGAAGTTATCGCCAAAACAAGATGGTGCTGTCCCAAAACTCCGCGACGGAAAAAGGATCAAAAAGAGGCCACAGAAACTCCATCAAAACCTCGGAATCTGATGAAACTCACAAAATAGGAAATGAAGCCCTACCTGTCTAGAATCCGACGGCGCAAAAATCGTGAAAATAGGATGTCGGGGTGAACCGGGGGAGCTTGAACACCGAAGAGCGACGAATCTGGTAGCCGTAGAACAATCGTCGCGCCGCGCCGGAAAAATTGCAAACCTCGGGATCCGAACCTCAACAATTCTCGGGAAAGCTACAGTAGATGGAGAATGGGGAGAGGAAGAAATGTCTAAGAGGAAGCTCGGGCTAATTCTGAACAGGAAGAGAGAAAAACCCTCTACAAAGCCCTAAGGAAAGAATAAAAGAAAGAAAAACCCAATTTAATGGATTCGGGCCGCATTTGGGCCCGGATCCGCCAGCCCGGGTCGGACGCGCCCCGTCCGACCGGGCGGGCCCAATCAAACGGCGACACGCGCCCCCACAGGGGATCGGCGCGCATCCCGCACAGCGTACAGCCGTGCGGGGCGCGCCATCGCCCGCCGCGTGTCCGACCAGCCGACCAGCCCTGCCCGCACAGTCGCCGCTGCCCCTCCTGCCCGCACAGTTGACCAGCCTATAGCATCGCGCCACGTGTCCTTGCTTCTGACCGCTGCACCCGGTGCACGAGCCACTGAACACCGAACCAATAACAATCCGCCACGTGTCCACTGCGGTGCACCGTGAACCCAAGCCAGCCATCCTGCTCCCTGCGCCGAGTGCTGTGAGCCGACCAACCACCAGATGCCACGTGTCCTCATCTTGGTGCACGCCCGCGCGGTGGACCGGCCGCCTGCCCGCGCCCCGCCGCTGCTGCCCGCGCCCTCAGCGCCTGCCCGCGGCCCTCCGCCGCCTGCCCGCCGCCTTCCGCCGCCCTCCGCCGCCGCCCGCCGCCGCCGGCCGCCGCCGGCGATCGCCGGAAATACTGTTCCGGCGTGAACAGTAACCCGAAGCCCAAAATTCATGCAAATACACTGTCTGAAGCGTTTTCGCGCGCTGAATCCGATTTTGACGTCCGTTTCGCCAAATTCTCACTCTAAAAATTGCCGAATGCCCCCGGAAAGTATTCTTAGTCCGAAATTCGCGCCGAGCCCAATCTCAATATCCGTTTCGCGCGGGAACACCTCTAAACATCCAATGGGGTCCCCTGATCACCCGCGTGGTCCACATTAAGCCCGAAGTCCAACACTGGTGTCCAAATTGGCCCCAGAACACCGCCGGCACGCCCCGTAGGCCTCCAGAAGCTGCCGGTCACCCTGAAAAGCCCCAAATACCTCCCGCACACCGCGTAGGCCTCCAGTAGCCACCTCAAAGCACTGCAACAGCTCTGCGGAGATCCAGGTCATCACAAAGTCACGCTGCAAAATCGGTAAGAATAGGGGATCAGAAAAAACTCGTGGCTAAAGGCCCACACACAACGACGGAAAAACCCACCCGGTGTCGAAGAATGCCGGGCGTCGCGCGGAAAACTCCTCACGCAACAGCCACGGCGCACCGCCGAGCCGCACACCACGCGGCAAAGAGTAACAGACGCCGCGCAGTCCAAAAACACGCCCAGCACGGCGGCGGCTAGCCGCGTGGCCGGCAGTGCCGCGCGGCCCAGAGCTGCCCGCGCGGCGCCCTGCAGGGCCGCGCGCCAAGCGCGCGGCCTGCAGGGCCGCGGGGCCCAAGGGGGCCGCCGCGCGGCCCTCTGAAGTGCCGCGCGCCAGGCGCGCGGCCTGCAGGGCCGCGGGGCCCCAAGGGCACCCGCGCGGTGCCCTACAGCGCAGCGCGCCTTGCGCGCGGCCTGCAGGGCCGCGGGGCACAAGGGGGCCGCCGCGCGGCCCTCTGCAGTGCCGCACGCCTGGCGCGCGGGCTGCAGGGCCGCGGGGCCCCAAGGGCACCTGCGCGGTGCCCTGCAGGGCCGCGGGGCCCAAAGGGGCCGCCGCGCGGCCCTCTGCAGCGCGCCGCGGCGGCCCTGTAGGGCCGCGGGGCCCCAAGGGCACCCGCGCGGTGCCGTGCAGCGCCGCGCGCCTTGCGCGCGGCCTGCAGGGCCGCGGGGCACGGCACCCGCGCGGTGCCCTGCAGTGCCGCGCGCCTTGCGCGCGGCCTGCAGGGCCGCGGGGCCCAAGGGGGCCGCCGCGCGCCCTCTGCAGTGCCGCGCGCCTGGCGCGCGGCCTGCAGGGCCGCGGGGCCCCAAGGGCACCCGCGCGGTGCCCTGCAGCGCCGCGCGCCTTGCGCGCGGCCTGCAGGGCCGCGGGCCCAAAGGGCCGCCGCGCGGCCCCTAGCAGCGCCGCGCGCCTGGCGCGCGGCCTGCAGGGCCGCGGGGCCCAAAGGGCACCCGCGCGGTGCCCTGCAGTGCCGCGCGCCTTGCGCGCGGCCTGCAGGGCCGCGGGTCCTAAGGGACCCCCGCGCGGCCCTCTGCAGTGCCGCGCGCCTGGCGCGCGGCCTGCATGGCCGCCCGCGCGGCACCTTGCAGTGCCGCGCGCCTAGCGCGCGGCCTGCAGTGCCGCGCTGCACTGGGGGCCGCCCGCGCGGCACCCAAGCAGTGCCGCGCGGCCCCTCTGCAGTGCCGCGCGCCAGCGCGCGGCCTGCAGTGCCGCGCGGCACAGGGGCCGCCCGCGGCCCTGCTGCACCGCGCGCCCAGCGCGCGGCCTGCAGGGCCGCGCGGCCCCAGCGCCGCAGCCCGGGCATTCCGGCGCCCTGCTGCTCAATGTGGCAGCAGGGCGCGCGCTGCGCGCGGCGATCAAGCGCGCACGCGCCGCACAGCCCCACAGTCCCGCGCCGCCGCAAAAGCGCGCGCGGCTCGCGCTGCGCCACCCCTCGGACATGAAGTTCCATGCCACAGCAGTAAAAGAAAGAAAGAAAAGAAATGGAAAGGAGAGAAGAGAGAAAAAAAAACCCAATCAAAAAACTCAAAAACACCAACCTCAACGTTGGTTGCCTCGCACGCTTCGCTCGATCCACCTCTTCGCAGCGAAGTTCCAAGGTCTAGAAACTCTCTCCTCTTCCTCCTCTCTTCTTCTTCTTCTTCCCTTAGCATCAGACCAAAAGCCCCAAGTTGGAGTTGCTGCCCTTGCTTTGGAAAAGAGAAAGGTGATGTGGCAAGAAGTGGTGGCTGCTTATAAAAGCACAACACTTAATTAATTAAGGCAAAACTCAATTAAAAAGCTTAATTAATTTCCCACCAATCACCTTAATTAAAGCTCCAAACCAACTCTCTTTCATTCTACTCCTCCAGCAGCAACACAAAAGCAACAAAACAAGGATTAATAAGCAATTAAAATGAATAAAATAATACCAAAAGGGCCCCATAACTCACTTTTCGACCCCGGCACCTCCGCCGCCGTCCGGGATCACCCGAACACCGCTGTAAATCAAAAATACACGCGCTCACGCCTTTCCTCAGTCAGAAAGCTCATCGGAGGAGTCAGAAAGCTCAACCCAAAAAACCGGTACATTACACTCTCCCCCCCTTCAAATGGTTTCGTCCTCGAAACCCAAAAAGCTCAAAAGTCAGGAGGGGGCCTCAAATAGGTGTGGGTAGGTAGTCCTCATCTCATCCTCGGGCTCCCAAGTAGCCTCTCTCTCATCATGGTGGCTCCACAATACCTTCACATAAGGTATGACCCGACTTCGCAATTCTCTCGTCTCTCGAGCAAGAATTCGAATCGGGCGCTCCTGGAAGTGTAGATCCTCGTCCAGCTCCAAAGAAGTGAAGTCCACAACGTGAGAGGGATCATAGACATACCTCCTCAACACCGAAACATGAAAAACATCATGAGTACCGGCTAGCCGCGGCGGTAGAGCAATCCGATAGGCGACAGGTCCGACACGCTCCAAAATCTCAAAAGGGCCAATAAAACGCGGGCTCAACTTCCCGCGCACCCCAAAGCGCCGAATCCCTCGAGAGGGCGAGACTTTCAAAAACACATGGTCTCCCACCAGAAACTCCAAGTCTCGCCGCCTCCTATCGGCGTAGCTCTTTTGTCGGCTCTGTGCAGTGACCAAGTGGCGCCGAATAACCTTGACCTTTTCTTCAGCTTCCAAAAGCAAGTCAGGCCCCAAGGTTTTTCTTTCACCCACATCACTCCAACAAAGAGGCGATCGACACTTCCTACCGTACAATGCTTCAAAGGGCGCCATCTGGATACTCGCCTGGAAGCTATTGTTGTAGGCAAACTCTGCTAGTCTCAAGTGTCGATCCCAACTGCCACCAAAGCTCAGGACACAAGCTCTCAACATGTCCTCCAACGTCTGAATAGTCCGCTCAGACTGTCCGTCGGTCTGTGGGTGAAAGGCAGTGCTGAACTGAAGCTGGGTCCCCAAAGCCGTCTGCAAGCTCCTCCAAAACTGAGAGGTAAACCTGGGATCCCTGTCTGATACAATAGAAGCTGGCACTCCATGAAGCCTCACGATCTCGTCAAGGTATAAGTGTGCTAAACTCTCCAAGGCCCAACCTGACTGAATCGGCAGAAAGTGAGCTGATTTAGTCAACCGATCAACGATCACCCAAATAGCATCGGCTCCTCTCTGAGTCCTCGGCAGACCCACAATAAAATCCATGGTGACACAATCCCATTTCCACTCAGGGATTGGTAGGCTTTGTAACTTGCCAGCGGGAACCTGGTGTTCCGCCTTAACCTGTTGGCAAGTTAGACAGTGGGCCACAAACCTACCAACATCCCTCTTCATGCCTTGCCACCAAAACTGTGCTTTCAAATCCCTATACATCTTAGTTCCCCCAGGATGGAGGGTGTAAGGTGTATAGTGAGCCTCTCTCAGGATCAGCTCTCTAATATCCATATCCGCCGGCACACAAATGCGGTCCCTGTACCTAAGTACTCCCGCAACATCGACCGAAAAGTCCCTGCTCTGTCCAAGCTGCATCTGGTCTCGAATTCTGAGAAGATAGGGGTCCCCACTCTGCTTCTCTCTAATCCTGTCCAGTAGAGTGGGCTGCAAGACCATAGACATAAGTCTTGCAGAATCCCCCGGGGACACCACCTCTATATCCAAACTCCTCAGCTGCTCTCTCAGTGGTCTCTGCTGGGTAATAAGCATACTCAAAGTCTGCCCTGCTCGCCTGCTCAAAGCATCCGCGACCACGTTAGCCTTGCCGGGATGATATAGAATGCTCAAGTCATAATCCTTTAACAGCTCAAGCCACCTGCGCTGCCTCAGGTTGAGTTCTTTCTGGGTGAACAGGTATTTCAAACTCTGATGATCAGTGAAGATCTCACAGCGCTCGCCATACAAATAGTGCCGCCAGAGCTTCAAGGCAAAAACAACCGCAGCCAACTCCAAGTCGTGTGTAGGGTAATTTTTCTCATAATCCTTTAACTGACGGGAGGCATAGGCAATTACCCTACCGTGCTGCATCAATACGCATCCAAGGCCGCTGTGGGAGGCATCACTGTAAATCACAAACCCCTCCCCCATGACTGGTAGTGCAAGCACTGGCGCTGTAATCAATCTCTGCTTCAACTCCTCGAAGCTTTGTTGGCACTGCTCTGACCAAACAAATTTTACCCCTTCTTGGTCAGTCTAGTGAGGGGGGTAGAGAGCTTCGCAAAGCCCTCCACAAAACGACGGTAGTAGCCTGCAAGGCCCAAGAAACTCCGAATCTCTGTCACCGTCGTGGGTCTAGGCCAATCCCGAACTGAAACAATCTTCGTCGGGTCCACTGCCACTCCTGCGGCTGAAACAATGTGGCCTAGAAAAGAAACCTCCCGTAGCCAAAAGGCGCATTTCTTCAACTTCGCATACAGCTTCTTCTCCCTCAGAAGCTGTAGCACAACTCTCAGGTGCTCCTCATGCTCAAGGTCACTACGGGAATAGACCAAAATGTCGTCGATGAAAACCACCACAAAACGGTCCAAGTACGGCTGAAAGACTCGGTTCATCAGATCCATAAACGCAGCCGGGGCATTCGTCAAACCAAAAGGTAACACTGTAAACTCGTAATGCCCATACCGAGTCCTAAACGCCGTCTTGGACACATCCTCGGCCCTCACCCTGAGCTGGTGGTAACCGGACTGAAGATCTATCTTCGAGAAAACCGTGGCTCCCTGAAGCTGATCAAACAGATCGTCAATCCGAGGAAGTGGATACTTGTTCTTGACGGTCACTTTATTCAACTCTCTGTAGTCCACACAAAGCCTAAGCGACCCGTCTTTCTTCTTTACAAAAAGAATCGGGGCTCCCCAAGGAGAAACACTAGGACGAATAAACCCGCGATCCAAGAGATCCTGTAGCTGAGCCTTTAATTCCCTCAATTCTGCCGGTGCCATTCTGTAGGGTGCCTTAGAGATCGGCGTAGTTCCAGGAACCACGTCAATCACGAACTCAATCTCTCGATCCGGCGGCATAGAAGATAGCTCAGGTGGGAAAACATCTGGATACTCTCGGACAATAGGAATGTCCTCGAGCCCAGGCATCGCCGTAGGCACCTCTACAACAGTGGCTAAGAAAGCAACACAACCTCGACTCATCAACTGCCGTGCCCTGGCTGAAGAGATCGTCGCTGCAAAAAGCGTGCTCTGGCAACCTCTGAAGACATACTCTCCCTGGCCCGGCTCCCGGAGAGTCACAGTCCTCTCTCGACAATCAATAGTGGCGTAATACTGAGTCAACCAATCCATACCCAATACCACGTCGAAATCCTGGAGCTGACGAAGGACAAAAAGATCAACAGGCAAAATCCAAGGCCCTAACTGCACAGGGCAGGACCAACAGCACTCATCAACGTGCAAAACGTGATCGGGTATCTGAACCTCACGAGCACAAGGCAACGGTCCTATCTCTAGCCCATGCATGGATGCAAATGCCTACTGATGAATGAATGCGATGCTCCAGTATCAAACAAAGCTCTGGTGCGAGTAGAGGAGATAAGGATAATACCTGCCACCACGTGGCCAGCTGCCCCCGAGTCCTCGACCTGTGAGGTATACACCCTGCCGCTCGGGGGTGGTCGTCTGTCAGACTGCCGCGACGAAGTGGCCCTGTCCCCCTGGCCAACACCTACCGAAGATCCGCCCGTCTGATAGGGCGGTGAAGGGAGAGTCGAAGCTGCCGATGCTGCTGATGCCCCAGCTGTAGGACAAGACCATGATCTGTGCCCTGCCTGTCCACACCGGTAGCACCGGCCCTGTCGCTGATCACACTGCTGAGGGGCGTGGGGTCCGCCGCAAATCACACAGCTATCAGTACGGACCAGCTGCTGCTGCTGCTGCTGCCTCCTAGTAGATCGGGAGCCCCCCGATCTCTGCCTCCTCTGAGTCCCGCGGCCCCGAGGCTGTGACTGTGGCGGTCTCGGGGGCCTCGGCCTGCTAGTCTGCCCAAGGTCCTGAGGTGCGGGGCGCTTCTCCCCGGAACTACTCCCATGCGCTCCGCCCCTCTCTGCCATGATCACCCTCCCTCGAGAGACCCAACGTGCATGCTCCATAGCTGCATCAAGCGTCGGAGATCGCTGTGCATGAACAAGATGATAAATGTCAGGGTGAAGTCCCCTCTCAAAAAGATCCACCCGCTGAGCCTCATCAGGGGCAACATGCGGCACACTGCTCAAGAGTCTCTGGAAGTCTCGAATATAATCCGGAAGAGGCCGACTACCCTGCTGTAGTCGACGGAGATCCCCCTCTAACTTTTGCTTTGCGCTATCGGGAAAGTAAGCCCCGAGTAGCAAAGCTCGAAAATCCTGCCAGGACATCAACTGGGCTCCCGGCGGTCCCACTGGTCGGACCCGACGCCACCAGGTCTCGGCGTCTCCCTCCAGAAAGTGCGTGGCTATGAACACCTGATGCTGCTCCTTGATAAATAGGTTCTCGAATATCTTTTCCATTGCAGAAATCCAGTTTTCTACTTCCCGTGGCTCAGAACTCTGCCCGGCAAAACTCGGAGGATGGAACTGGCTGACATAAGATAGTCGATCTGTGAGCTCCCTCTGTTCTGCTTCCGTCAACGGAACAATCTGAGATGCAGTCGACGAGGTCGCTGCTGGTGGTGCCACAGATGTCCTCTGCTCAAGTAGCCTCATCATCCGCTCCATATTTTTCTCCTGGCGTTTGGCTGCCTCCTCCTGGCGCCGCAACGCCTCAGACATCTGGGCCACCTGGGCCCGCAACTCCTGGACCTCTCCCTGAGTGGCCTCCTCCTGAGTGGCCTCCTCCTGAGTGGCCTCCTCCTGCTCGAGCACGTCCTCAGACGTGGAGTGCGCCCTCGTCGTCGCGCGGCGTCTCGGAGGCATCTCAAGCTGCTCGAACAAAGAACCAAGATGTCAGAGAACCAAAACTTCACTAAACCAAATAAGCGAAAGTGAAAAACATGTTTCCAACTCTAAAGTGTTGTGTTGTCTGCAGCCAACAGAACTACTTTAGAGAGCTAACATGTAGAAACTCTCGCCCAAGAACAACCCCCTGGACAGTCATCCAACTGTCCAACCCTAAAGCCTAGGGTCTCTAAGTCCCAAATGACCTAAACACCTAGGCTCTGATACCACCTAAATCTGTCACGCCCCGGGGTCGAACTGCGACCCGGGCTCGCCAACAGATCCGCCGTCTGTGCGGAAACTGCCGCACAGACGAAGCGTCCAACCTGGAAAAAGAGATCTAGCTATACAAGTATCAGAGCAGGAAAGAAGCTAAGCTGAAAGAGTAAACTGTAACCAGGAGTCACTAAGTAAAGAGTTCAGGTACAAAAACCACAGTCTCCCAAAATCGGGTACAACATCACTATCTAGTACAAAAGTGGGAAACAAAAATACCCGGAGACTCTACCTCGAACTCTACACCCCGGCAGGTACTAATCAGCTATGCCCTTGCCGCGGTCCGAAGACTCCGCACGAACCGACCCAGGAGCGGCCGCCTCGGAAGCACCTGTCACACACACAGCGGGTGTGAGATCAACTCAAAAGTCAGATCTCAGTGGGTACCGATGTCCGATCCACGGTAGCCCACCAAGTTCCCTGGAGGTAACAGGTAAGCAGATAGATAGATAGATAGATAGATAGATAGCTGAAAGCTGTAAATGAGTCTATCACTAAATGAAGTAATGCAATGCAATGCAATATGAAATGACCACCCGCTCATGCCATTTCCCCCGCAGCCACCTGGTAACTCGGCCAGGGGCAAACTCACACCTGGTATCTCGGCCAGGGAAAATACCCACCTGGTAACTCGGCCAGGGAAAACACTCACCTGGTAACTCGGCCAGGGAAAACATCCTCCTGGTATCTCGGCCAGGAGAAATACTCACCTGGTAACTCGGCCAGGGGAAACGCCCTCCTGGTATCTCGGCCAGGGAAAATACTCACCTGGTAACTCGGCCAGGGGAAACGCCCTCCTGGTAACTCAGCCAGGGGCATCGAATACTACGGTGTATTCCAGAACGAACACCTATGAGCATAACACGTGTCTTGGTCGGAAACACAACCCTCGACTCACACGGCTGCTTCACATTTACCTGACATCCCAAGGACACATCGCCTTTGCATTTGCAAGCCAAAAATGGGCATTCCGTGGCATTTTCGGAAGAAACCAACCCACCTGCGAGGAATCCGCAATCCGCGCGCCAAACAGAGGTCCCGGTGTGATCCAACAGCTCCTCGCAGCGCTACGCGTACACCGACCACGTAGAAAGTCAACGCTAAGTCACCACTGCGGAAAAAGGCGGGAAAAAGGGATCAGAAAGCCCGCGGTCGAAACCCGCGCTCGACACGACGTAAAAACCCTACCCGGCGACGAAGAACGTCGGGCGTTGCGCGGAAAACCCCGCAGCACAGAACAACCCACGGCCGCGCAGCTCGAGCCAGGCCCTGCGCGGTGACAACTAGCCGCGCGGCCGCTAGTGCCGCGCGGCCCAAGAACTGCACACGCAGCGCCCTGCAGCGCCGTGCGCCAAGCGCGCGGCCTGCAAGGCCGCGGGGCCCCAAGGGCACCCGTGCGGTGCCCTGCAGTGCCGCGCGCCTAGCGCGCGGCCTGCAGGGCCGCGGGGCCCAAGGGGGCCGCCGCGCGGCCCGCTGCAGTGCCGCGCGCCTGGCGCGCGGCCTGCAGGGCCGCGGGGCCCCAAGGGCACCCGCGCGGTGCCCTGCAGTGCCGCGCGCCTAGCGCGCGGCCTGCAGGGCCGCGGGGCCCAAGGGGGCCACCGCGCGGCCCTCTGCAGTGCCGCGCGCCTGGCGCGCGGCCTGCAGGGCCGCGGGGCCCCAAGGGCACCCGCGCGGTGCCCTGCAGTGCCGCGCGCCTAGCGCGCGGCCTGCAGGGCCGCGGGCCCAAGGGGGCCACCGCGCGGCCCTCTGCAGTGCCGCGCGCCTGGCGCGCGGCCTGCAGGGCCGCGGGGCCCCAAGGGCACCCGCGCGGTGCCCTGCAGTGCCGCGCGCCTAGCGCGCGGCCTGCAGGGCCGCGGGGCCCAAGGGGGCCGCCGCGCGGCCCTCTGCAGTGCCGCGCGCCTGGCGCGCGGCCTGCAGGGCCGCGGGGCCCCAAGGGCGCCCGCGCGGTGCCCTGCAGTGCCGCGCGCCTAGCGCGCGGCCTGCAGGGCCGCGGGGCCCAAGGGGGCCGCCGCGCGGCCCTCTGCAGTGCCGCGCGCCTGGCGCGCGTCCTGCAGGGCCGCGGGGCCCCAAGGGCGCCCGCGCGGTGCCCTGCAGTGCCGCGCGCCTAGCGCGCGGCCTGCAGGGCCGCCCGCGCGGCACCCAGCAGTGCCGCGCGCCCAGCGCGCGGCCTGCGGTGTCGCGCGGCACAGGGCCCGCCCGCGCGGCACCCTTGCAGTGCCGCGCGCCAAGCGCGCGGCCTGCAGGGGCCGCGGGGCCCAAGGGCCACCGCGCGGCATCCCTGCAGTGCCGCGCGCCCAGCGCGCGGCCTGCAGGGCCGCGGGTCCCAGGGGCCGCCGCGCGGCACCCCTGCAGTGCCGCGCGCCCAGCGCGCGGCCTGCAGGGCCGCGCGGCACAGGCGCCCCCGCGCGCGGCCTGCCAGGCCGCGCGGCCTGCATGCCGCAGCTCCGGCATTACCCCGCCCTGCTGCGCAGCAAGGCAGCAGGGCGTGCGCCGCGCGCGGCGATCACGCGCACGTGAAGCGACGCACACCGCGCCACGTGCCGCCGCAACTTCGCAAGCGACTCAGCAGCGCCACAGCTCGGACAACCAGTCCGAGAGCCACAGCAGCAGGAAGAAAAAGAAGAAAAAGAAAAAGAAATGGAGAGGAGAGAAGAGAAAATCCAAAAATAAAACTCAACACACCAACCTCCAAGTTGGTTGCCTCGCTCGCTTCGCTCGGTCCACCTCCTCGCAGCGAAGTTCGAAGGTCCAAGAAACTCCTTCTTCTTCCTCCTCTCTTCTTCTTCCTCTTCCCTTAGCCTCAGCCCAAGAGCCCCAACAAGCTGCTGCTTCTCAATTGGAGCAGGGGATGGAGAGGTGGCGAGGGAAGTGATGGCTCCTAATAAATGCCAGCACTTTGCATTAATTAAGGCATGGGTAAAAAAAATATTAAATAAGGGAGTTAATTAATTCCCACCAATCTCCTAATTAGCTCCACCAACTATACAGCCAAGCCACTCCCTCACAACAACACAAAAGCAAACATTAACATAAAGTCTAATTAAAATAATAAAATAATCCAAAAAACCAACCATAACTCACTTTTTGCCTTCGGGTCTTCCGCCGCCGCCCGGAACCACCCGAACCCCGCTGTAATTCGAAAATACACGCGTTCACGCCTTTTTCCAGTCAAAAAGCTCGTCGGTGGAGTCAGAAAGCTCAATCAAAAAATCGGTGCATTACATAGACAGCCGTGTTCACTGCTTCAGCCCAAAAATATAAAGGAAGGTTCCGGCTATGAAGCATAACACGAGCCATCTCCTGTACGACCCTGTTCTTGCGCTCAACTACACCATTTTGTTGAGGTGTGTAAGGTGCAGAGAATTCATGTTTAATGCCGTTAGAAGAGCAAAAATCAATGAATTTGGAATTTATGAATTCCCCACCTCTATCACTCCTTACTCGAGTAATCCTTTCATTCTTTTCAATCATAATACGATTGCAAATTTCGAGAAAAGAATCAAAAGTATCAGCTTTTTCTTTTAAAAAGGCTACCCAAGTATATCTAGAAAAGTCATCAACCAACAAAAAAATATACCATTTACCTCCCAGAGATGGTTGACGAGTTGGCCCCATTAAGTCCATATGCAAAAGTTCCAAAGGCCGTTTTGTACCTATGTGGTTCAAATTCTTGTGTGCAGTCCTAGACTGTTTTCCCTTTTGGCAACCGCCACACACAAGGTTTTGTTCAAAAGAAAGTTTTGGAACCCCCTTGACCACATCTTTATTTGAAATTCTAGCAAGTTCCTTAAAGTTTATGTGACCTAGCCTTTCATGCCAAAGTGTTTCGTTTTTTAAAGATGCTAGGTTACATTTTTCAGAAATCTTAGAAGGAACTACATAACAGTTGTTTTCTGATCTAACCCCCTTTAAAAAGAAAGCATGGTTCATGTCAGTTACAGTGCATTTATCAGATGAAAAATTAACTGAATAACCACTATCACACAGTTGACTTATGCTTATGAGGTTAGTCTTAAGGCCATGAACAAATAATACATTATCTAGAACCGGGCCATCTGGAATAGCTACCGTTCCCTTTCCAACAATTTTGGAAGACCGACCATCTCCGAAAACAACAAGTCCTCCGGAGTTTTTCTCAAATGTTTGAAAACAGTTTTTATCGCCGGTCATATGACGGGAACACCCGCTATCCAGGTACCAAGACGAACTATCATATGCATGCAAAGAAACATTGGTAGCAAGACAGGGAAAGATCTCACCTTTGCGCACCCATACCTTTTTGAAGTGCGTCGGTAATGGTCGTGAAGTTGATTTCCTAGGTGAGAGCGTCTTGCCTGAAGAATTGCTGCTCCTTGATGATGTCGTCTTGAGAGATGTACTACCACGGCTCTTTTCCGTCAATTTGATTGGAGTTGTTTCCCGAGGAATAGCCCTTTTGGTAGTCATTGCAAGATGTACTTGAGGTGTGCGTTTGGCTTCCGTCTTGCAATTTCTTCTTATGTGCCCTGAAATGCCACAACGAAAACATACCTTGATTCTTGTCGATTCCGAGGAAGATGTAGTAGGTTCGTTGTCGTTGCTTGTCGTGAACACCGGTGTCGGAGGAGGAGATACCGACTGGGGCACAAATACTGACCCACTCGAACTTGGAATGTCTCCAGTTTGAGTGTACCCGAGGCCGAACTTGTTTGTTTGACCAAGACCAAGAAGTCTGTCCAACTTACTCCTTCCAGAAGAGAATCTCTTTAAGTCATCCTTCAGTTGGCGTATGGTCTCTGTCATTTCCAATTTTTCCTGTCGGGCCTCGCCGTAGAGCTTCAAGAAGTAATTCGCTTTGTTCACCATGTCTACATAACTCTTCTCGAAATGCTCATTGGACTCTTGAAGGGAAACATTTGTCTTAACCAGATTGTCCCTTTCCACTTCAAGATCGGTTGAGATAGAGGTTACTCTTTTTACTTCATCTTCAAGATCCAGTAATCTCTCTTTCAACCCCTTGTTTTGCTTAGCCAGTTTCTTTGAATCCCTCAAAAGTTGATGGTAGGCTAAAACAAAATCTTCACCTTCCGAATCATCTGATTCATCGTCCGTTGCAATCTTTTCAACAGTGGAGTTGGACAGTGAGTCGGATGTACTTGCCATTAAGCACATGAAGGGAGAAGATGTAGTGGACGCGTGGAAAGCTGTCGCGTTGTCTTCTTCATCACTTGAGGATGACTCATTTGACGTGGAGTTGTCATCCCAAGTAACAACTTGCATCGCCTTCTTCTTAGCCGGATTCTTGTTGGGACACTCCGTTGAAATGTGGCCATAGCCTCGACATTTGAAACACTGAACTTGTCCCTCAGAACTTTTCTTATCCTTTGAGAAGTTCTCTTGCTTTCTTGACTTGTGGCTTGAGAATCCCTTGCCTTTCTTGGACTTTCGAAGGATGAAGTTTTGCTTGGATTTCCCCTTCGAAAGTTGCGGCGAAACTTCCTTGTCAAGAGAGCGAGCTGCTTCTCAAAGTCCTCCATAGAAATGTTCTCGTCGTCGTCCGAGGAGGATGAATCCGCGTCTTCTTCTTTAGTTGATTTCAATGCGTAACCTGAAGACTTAGAAGAGGATGCCTTTCCAGAAGAATAGTTAGTAGGAAAAGTCATTTCATAAGTTTGTAAAGCACCTACTAATTCTTCTACACGCATTTCGTCCGGGTGTTTAATTGTTTCAATGGCTGCGACCTTCGGGCGAAATCGTTCAGGAAGAGTTCTTAGAATTTTTCTTACAACTTTAAATTCTGGAATCTTCTCTCCCAAGTTAGCACATGAGTTCACGATGTCTTGCAATCGTGTGTAATAGTCAGTGAAGGATTCATTCTCTGCCATAGAGATAGAGTCAAACTTGCTCGTGAGCATTTGCAGTTTCTGAATCTTCACTAAGTTAGTTCCCTCATGCGTAACTTGAAGAACATCCCAGATTTCTTTCGCAGTCTCACATGCCGAGACGCGAGAGAACTCAGTTTGTGACAAAGCATTAAATAGAGCATTAATCCCTTTGCCATTGTAAGAAGATAAGTCTATCTCTTCCTTGGTCCATTTCGACCTAGGTTTTAAGGTGCGAACATCATCTAAAATTTCAGTTGGATTAGACCATCCTAATTCAATTGATTGCCACACCCTTTCGTCGATGGAAATTAAGAAAGCTTTCATCCGTACTTTCCAGTACGCATAATTAGTTCCATCAAAGAAAGGGGGTCGATTGATGTTTCCACCTTCAACCATTGTTTACAACCCTATTCCCGCTCTGATACCACTTGTTGGGTTTAGGTTAATAAGGATCTAATAGGGGAAAAAACACCTAGAGGGGGGTGAATAGGTGTAAACAATAAACACTCAAAAAATCATTGTGCGATAAAACCCAATGCGGAAAAATAAAAGAACACACAAGATTTTTACGTGGAAAAACTCCAAACCGGAGTAAAAAACCACGGGACCGATAACACGGCGAAATCCACTAGAATTAACACACGTACAAGGTGATATAACGTACTCACAGACGACTCAACCTTTTACCATACGCTCCTAGTAGATCTTCCCGCTCGCTCCACGACGCTTCTCGAATCCACGATCCGCGCCCAACGCTGAATCCACAGCGTCCAACGTCGAGTCCACGACGTCCAACCGAATCCACGGTCTTCACCCAATGGCACGCTTCGAATCCACGAACGCACCTCGCTCCGAATCCACGAGAGCGATAACACCTTGAATCCACAAGGCCACGCGAGTCCACGCGCCGATTTTGGGGTAAATCGTTGTTTGTTTGGGTGGTGATGATCCGCCGAATACTTAGATTAAAGATAGATCGGAAATACCATCTAAGTATTCATTAGTTTGATTCAACTCAAGATATGAGTATGAAAACCTAGAATCAAACTAATCAATATAGATGAAGAACCATAAATAGATCTAATGATTTCCGTTCTTCTCTATATATGTGGATTTTTCTTTTCGGCTATCTTTTCTCAATCAGCCGTTCTATTGCGGATGCCCTAGAAATGAAATGGTAGGGCTATTTATAGGTTAGAAACCCTAGGAAGAATATTCGGATCAAAAACAAACTTTTCTGGAAAGTTTTACCGACGGCGATCCGGATTGCAAAGCCACGATCCGGATTGCAGAAGCACAAAATACGGTTTCCAGAAAAATTGATGTTCGGGATCCGGATCGAAAGCCACGATCCGGATCGTTCATACAGTTTTACCAGAAAAACATGTTCGGGATCCGGATTGCAATTCCTGATCCGGATCGAAGAAGCAAACAGGTAAAACTAGTGTTCGGGATCCGGATCAGAGAGTGCTGCGATCCGGATTGAACCAGTGTATGAACAAACACCTTTCGGGATCCGGATTGAAAGCCACGATCCGGATCCTGAACATGTCCCATGTCCAGTTTTTGATGAATAAGCAATTAAAACCTCTTCCAGGTGTTTCTACACTATAAGAAGTATTCGGATCATCAAAATTATTTAGTTAAACGTACCTGATCCTTTTGAATTCTTCTTTCTTGAGATTGAGGTATACGATCCGAAGTTTCTTCATCTTCAATCTTCAAGACTTAACACATTCACGAAATACGCCAACTCAAATTCCGTAACAGTATCATTAATCGAACCAAAGAATGTCGATGAAGCTCTTCAGGATGACTATTGGATTGAAGCAATGCAAGAAGAGCTCCATCAATTTGAGCGAAACAAAGTCTGGGAATTAACGAAGCCTCCGAAGCAACACAATGTGATAGGTACCAAATGGATTTTCAAGAACAAGAAAAATGAGGATGGTACTATCATCAGGAACAAAGCAAGACTAGTTGCTCAAGGCTACTCTCAAGTAGAAGGTATAGACTTTGACGAAACTTTCGCCCCTGTAGCTAGACTCGAGTCCATTCGTATCCTATTTGCGATAGCTTGTCATTTTAAAATCAAATTATTTCAAATGGACGTTAAGAGCGCCTTTTTAAATGGTTTTTTAAATGAGGAAGTTTATGTGGCTCAACCGAAAGGTTTTGTGGACCATAAACTACCTAACCATGTTTTTCGTCTGAAAAAGGCTCTTTACGGTCTGAAACAAGCACCGCGAGCATGGTACGAAAGGTTGACAAAGCACCTTTTGGAAAAGGGCTATACTCGAGGGGGAGCTGACAGGACTCTCTTTGTGAAGCATTATCAAAACAATTTCATTGTAGCACAAATCTATGTCGATGACATTGTATTTGGCGCAACAAGAGATAATGATGCTTCTAAATTCGCGGAGACCATGGAAAGCGAATTTGAGATGTCCATGATGGGCGAATTGACTTATTTTCTTGGATTACAAGTTAAACAAAATGATGAAGGTATTCACTTGTGTCAATCCAAGTATGCAATGGAGTTGGTCAAAAAGTTTGATTTAGAAAATTCTAAGGATTTTCCGACTCCAATGGGAACTAGCCATAAGGGACTTGGAAGTGAATCACATAGTGAGAATGTAGACGAGAAACTGTATCGCAGTATGATTGGAAGTCTACTTTATCTCACGGCTAGTCGCCCGGATATATCCTTCAGTGTTGGGATTTGCGCGAGATATCAATCAGCACCGAAGGAGGTTCACCTGAAAGCGGTGAAACGGATCATCCGATATATCAAAGGTACAATAAATTTCGGAATTTGGTATCCTATGGGAACAAGTTTGGATATTGTTGGATACTCAGATGCCGATTGGGCTGGATCAGTGGATGACCGGAAAAGCACGAGTGGTGCATGCTTCTATCTTGGCCATTGCCTTGTTGCATGGCACAGTAAAAAGCAAAATTGCATAGCACTCTCGACTGCCGAAGCGGAGTACATTTCTGCAGGAAGTTGTTCAACCCAATTGATTTGGATGAAAAGCGTGTTGAGCGATTTCCGGATTTCAGCAACTTCGGTAACCATTTTATGTGACAACACTAGTGCTATTAACATTTCTAAAAACCCTGTGTTGCACTCTAGAACAAAACATATTGAACTTAGATATCATTTTCTTAGAGAGCTAGTTGAATCAAATATTCTTCAACTTTCATATATTTCAACTGAGGATCAATTAGCTGATATTTTAACAAAACCTTTGGATCAAAAACGTTTTATTCACTTGCGTAAAGCAATTGGAATGCTTTCCTTGAAATAATCTCTTTTTGAAACCTTTGCTTAGGTTAGGTTTTGTTTTGTTTTTGTTTTGTTCTTTATCTATGTTTGTACATAGGACATTAATTGAGCATTAATCATAATTGACTTTAATTGCATCCTTTTATGCATTTAGAAATTTATTATGCTTTTGATATCATAATATTTCAATGTTGCAATGATCATTTATGTTAATTAAGTCATCTTTTAAGTGATCAAAGTCAATTTCTCTCTCAATGATCTCTTGGTATAGTCATTATCTTATTTGATTGCTTAGTCGAGTATGAATGCGAGATCAATTTTTGGTTGAATACCTTATATATTAAATAATTGATAGCCAATTGAGGGGGAGTCAAAGAAAGTAAAATGCTCAAAAGATGTGGAAAGAGTTACATCCCAATGAGGAGTGTGAAAACTACCACCACATGGAGAAAAGAAAAGAAAAAGATACCCCATGTATGCAAAGCAAATTTTTGTTTTAAAAATTATTGATGAAATGCATATTGAAATACTTGACTCAGTCAAATTTCAAGGTTGGTATAAGGTGGGATTTTTGATAAAAGATGCTCAAAGAGCCACTCCTTCAACAGATTGTCTAGATATATTATCTAACTTATCTGGGATTTCAAACATCTATTGATCTTGGTATTTCATTTTCTTTACCAAAATTGATAATTTGATAAAGGCATTACGCATAAGATCAGGTTAGATGTAATTGAAGTTGTTCAACTTTAAGAGTTTTAATTTTCATAAATTTTCGTTTCATTTTTGAGTATTTTTGATAGATTTTGTATAATCTATTTCTTGTTGCATGAAACGATGATTTTTGTTTAAAGTTGATATGCTAAAGTGCTTACATACTTTTTCTGGATTTTATTGAATTTTTCTAAATTTTTCTGATGAAAAAGTTGGAGCCGATCCGGATCGGGCTAAGTGATCCGGATCCCGAACGCAGGCTTTTTCCTGCGGGTAGCCGATCCGGATCACATTCTCGATCCGATCCGGATCACGGCTAGGGTTTTAATAAGAACCAAGGGCTTTTGATTTCTTTTACTACAATCTTTTGTTCTCAAGCCTCTAGAGTTTCTCTCTCTAGATTTCTTGCATCTTGGAGCTTTCCAAACTCAAGTTCTTCAATTCAAGTAAGTTTTATTGATCAAAATCTCGGTTTTTCACAGTTTTTCTTATTTGCTCAAAACGTGAGTAGAAATCATGGAACTTTTTCGTTTGTGAATGGTTTTTGATCAAATTTCTTTTGAAATAAGAACTCTGGGTGGATTAGTTTTGATTATATGCTGGTTTTCTCAAGATAAACGAATTTTTGGGCTTCGATTTCTAAAAATTCGGTTTTAGGGCATAAAAGAGGAATTTTTGAAAATCATGCAATTGATCTATTTTTAAAATTCTTTTTGCAAAACTAATTTGATTCTTGGCTTCTCTACATGATTATGATTGTTTGGGTACAATTTTTCAAATATATCAAAAATGCTTAAAGGAATCTTAAGCAAGCTCAGTTGCACCAGTTCTGACACCTCGGACTAAACATTTCTTTTTAATCTTTTTGGTTTTGTTCTCTTCTTTTTACTTCTCAGGTTTTTCTTGATATTGGAACCTTTAGCTCTCCTTTAACTTTGTAGTTTTGACTACATTTTTGGCTTTGTTTGTGACAAAATGGGGGAGAGGGTGTAGAGAAAACTTTGTGTGAAAAGTTTGGAACTTTGAACGAACTCAAACTTTGACTTTGGTGGAAGGTAAGTATTGTTGGGTTTAGGTTAATAAGGATCTAATAGGGGAAAAAACACCTAGAGGGGGGTGAATAGGTGTAAACAATAAACACTCAAAAATCTTTGTGCGATAAAACCCAATGCGGAAAAATAAAAGAACACACAAGATTTTTACGTGGAAAACTCCAAACCGGAGTAAAAAACCACGGGACCGATAACACGGCGAAATCCACTAGAGTTAACACACGTACAAGGTGATATAACGTACTCACAGACGACTCAACCTTTTACCATACGCCCCTAGTCGATCTTCTCCGCTCGCTCCGCAACGCTTCTCGAATCCACGATTTGCGCCGCCAACGCTGAATCCACAGCGTCCAACGTCGAATCCACGACGTCCGACCGAATCCACGGTCTTCACCCAATGGCACGCTTCGAATCCACGAACGCACCTCGCTCCGAATCCACGAGAGCGATGACACCTTGAATCCACAAGGCCACGCGAGTCCACGCGCCGATTTTGGGATAAATCGTTGTTTGTTTGGGTGGTGATGATCCGCCGAATACTTAGATCAAGAGTAGATCGGAAATACCATCTAAGTATTCATTAGTTTGATTCAACTCAAGATATGAGTATGAAAATCCTAGAATCAAACTAATCAATATAGATGAAGAACCATTAAATAGATCTAATGATTTCCGTTCTTCTCTATATGTGGATCTAAGGCCGTATAAAATGATATTTGAAAATGACGGCTCTTTTTCCGATGTGTGGATTGCCCTAGAAATGAAAAGGAAGGGCTATTTATAGGTTAGAAACCCTAGGAAGAATATTCGGATCAAAAACAAACTTTTCTGGAAAGTTTTACGGGCGACGATCCGGACTGCGCAAGTCACGATCCGGATCGCTTACGCGTAGAGAGCAATTTCCAGAAAACCGCCTGTTCGGGATCCGGATCATAATCTACGATCCGGATCGTTCATACAGTTTTACCAGAACAATGTGTTCGGGATCCGGATTGAGATTCCACGATCCGGATCGTTCAAGCCAACAGGTAAAACTCATGTTCGGGATCCGGATCATCAAATGCCATGATCCGGATTGAACTAGTGTATGAACGAGCACCCTTCGGGATCCGGATCGAAACGACATGATCCGGATCCTGAACATGTCCCATGTCCAGTTTTTGATGAATATGCAGTTAAAACCTCTTCCGGGTGTTTCTACACTATAAGAAGTATTCGGATCATCACAAATTATTTAATTTAACGTACCTGATCCTTTTGAATTCTTCTTTCTTGAGATTGAGGTATATGATCCAGAGTTTCTTCATCTTCAATCCTCAAGACTTAAACTATTCACGAAATACGCCAACTCAAATTCCGTAACAATCTCCCCCTTTGGCGGTTTCGTGACAAAACACAGATCCACAAAGAAAATTCAAAAAGATATTTTTGTTGCTATCACCATACAACAAAAATTTACAAAAGAGTTCCAGAAATTAAATACATGAGATAAACTCCTAAGACAGACTCTAGACTTAGACATCTGTAACTTCTGCACACAGAAAACATTCTTGACAAACAAAATCGTTAGATACCTCAAGAATTGAAACATTGAAAACCAAATGCAGAATTAGAGTTTGATCTCATCATGACATTTGAAAGAATCAGATATGTGAAAGAACATAGTTAAAACCAACATATCATCTAAGCAGTTGAAAAACCAAATGTCAAAGTATGTTAGTCCAACACCAACTTGTTAGTCATATTACATGCCCAAATAGTTAGTCAAATAGTTAGTATAGAAGCATGTCACAATCCACAAAAGAAAACCCAAGTTGAGTTGAGATTCATACTTACCTTGATTCATTCCTTGATTCATTCACAGTCATTGTTCAGAGTTCATTGTTTTTCATTGTTCAGAGTTTATAACTCTTCAACTCTCACTCTCATTCTCTCCCCCTTTTTGTCACAAATAAAGCCAAAAATGTAGCATGAGCTACAATATGTAAGGAGAGTAAACAAAAAGTTCATAAGTTTCTAACAATATGCACAAAAAGAGAATTAACCTAAGAATATGCACAAACTGAGAGTTAAACTAGACTAAAAGAATCAACTAAACTAATCCAAATTCAGTTATCGAGAAATAAATCCTGCACAAAAAGACAAAGTTAGTTATCAGAATCTGAAAAGTCTGAACTCATGCAACCAATCTTGGACATAATCTTTCGCATCCGCTTGTCCATTGAGTTTATTTTCTTCGTGATGGTGATGTGAGCTGCTGTGGTTAGCTCCAGTTCATTCGCAACCCTTTGTTGTTCCTTCAACATTCGTTCCTGCTGAACGGATAGTCGTTGCTGCAACTTGAAAATTGAAGTCAATGATGCTTCATCATCTGTGCCAGGTGCTTGATGAGATGGTGATGCATCCGTGTCAGGCTTCTTTCCAAATGCAGAAGCTTGAGTGACATGAGGCAGCTTGTGAAGAGATTTGACAATTGTGGACTCGTCTATCATGTTCAAACATTGATGATACGTCGCCGAGGTGATGTCAACTTGAAATTTCTGTAAGATCCTCATTATGATCAATGGAAAAGGAATTCTTTCGGTAGGATGAGGATGCTCAACATATCGTGTCATTCTGTTCCAGATGATGTATGGTATGTTGACATTCAATGCCCTTGCTTCTGACGGGTGTCCTATGAGATATAAGAACAACAACCGTTCCCATCTCACAACCTTCGTCTGCATGTTTGGAAGTATATTGTAGCAAGTGATGAAGTTCAGGAAGCGATATTCCAGACGAAGTTCTTTGGATCGAACTGATTTGTTCGTTGATTGAGTTCCCTCGAGACAAATCCCCTCAATAACTTTACACCATAAAGTATTTGTCAAATCCACTCCTTTCAGATAGTGAGCTCCTCTTCCGCTTGCTTCCATTCCCAAAACCTCACCAATCAACTGTGGGGTGATTTTAATTCTCGTTCCTTGGATATTCGTATAGAATTCCATCGGACCGTTCTCAAATTCGCGAAGATGCCGTGCGTTGGTATAGAAGGTCCTCACATGGTGCAGGCAGTATCCGAGAGTTTCCGGGAAGCGACATACTTGAATGAGATTTGCTTCATCAATCAAAGTACCAAATTCAGGAGAGTGACTTCGTAGAGCTTCAATGTTCACGTGTCTTTCGCCAATGCACTCGCGATGTGCAAATGCTCTAAGCCGGTCATTGTTAACAAACACTTCTTCATCTCGTGGCGGAGAGTCCGGAGCTATTGGTGGTTCAACATCGGTCTCCTTTCTCCGTCCAAAACGTCGAGCGAGCCGCTTACGTTTTAGAGAAATAGTTGGGGCAGGCATAGAAGCCTTCCCAGAGTTCACTGGTGCTTTTCCTTTTTGCTTCGAGTCAGCAGGCACAAACTCGTCATCATCATCGTCATCCGTTAACATGTCCCAGTGTACTTCATCTGGGTTTTTCTCAAGTTCAGTATCACTGATAATTTCAACCTCTCCTTTTCTTTGAACTTTCTTAGCCCTCTTCAACTTATTGGTTGGTCTAGTGAGCACCATCGAGATAAGTAACAGTACCAACCAGGAGAAAGTCATTGATCCTAGTGCTTTGAGTTCTAAAGAGAATGTCCTGTGAAAACCAACTCAAGAACATATGAAAAATTGTCAAATTTTGAAAAATCTTAACACATTGTACCTAGACAATCATAATCATATAGAGAAGCTAAGAATCAAATTAGTTTTCCAAAAAGAATGTTGAAAATAGATCAATTTCATGTTTTACACAAATTCCTCTTTTATGCCCTAAAACCGAATTTTTAGAAATCGAAGGCTAAAAACTCGTTAATCATGCAAAAACCCAGCATAAAAGCAAAACTAATAGATCCAGAGTTCTTATTTCAAAAGAAGTTTGATCAAAAACCGTTCACAAACGAAGAAAATCCATCTTTTCTGCTCGCGTTTGATGAAAAAACCTAAAAACTGTGAAAAACCGAGTTTTGATCATGAAAACTTACTTGAATCCGAAGAAGCTTGAGTTTTGAAGCACTAGGAAGCAAGAGATCTAGAAAGAGAAACTCTAGAAGCTTGGAAATCAGAAATTAGGGTTAAGAAATCTCGAATCTGAAAGTTTCTATATAGAACCCTAGCCGCGATCCGGATCGGCCGAGAATGTGATCCGGACCGGCCACACGCGGGAAAAATCCTGCGTTCGGGATCCGGATCACTTGCCACGATCCGGATCGGCTACACCTTTTTCTTCAGAAAAATTAAGAAAAATACAGTAAAATCCAGAAAAAGTATGTAAGCATTTTATCATGTCAACTTTAAACAAATAGCATCGTTTCATACAACAAGAAATAGATTATGAAAAATCTATCAATAATATCCAAAAATGAAACGAAGATTTACGAAAGTTAAAACACTTAAAGTTGAACAACTTCAATTACATCTATCTTGATCCTATGTGTAATGTCTTTATCAAATCATCAATTTCAGTAAAGAAAATGAAGTACCAAGATCAATAGATGTTTGAAATCCCAGATAAGTTAAATAATATATCTAGACAATCTGTTGAAGGAGTGGCTCTTTGAGCATCTTTTACTAAAAATCCCACCTTATACCAACCATGAAATACGACTGAGTCAAGTATTTCAATATGAGTTTCATCAACAATTTTCAAAACAAAAAGTTTGCTTTTCATTCATGGAGTTTCTTTTTCTTTCATTTTCTCCATGTGGTGGTAGTTTTCACACTCCTCACTGGGATGTAACTCTTTCCACATCTTTTGAGCATTTCACATTTCATTGACTCCCCCTCAATTGGCTATCAATTATTCAATATATAAAGTATTCAACCAACCATTGATCTCGAATTCATACTCGACTAAGCAATCAAATATGATAATGACTATACCAAGAGATCATTGAGAGAGAAATTGACTTTGATCACTTAGAAGATGGTTTAAATAACGTAAATGATCATTGCAACATTGAGATATTATGACATCAAGGACATAATAAATTTCTAAATGCATGTCAAGGTGCAAGTAAAGTCAATTATGAAATGTGCTCAATTAGTGTGCTATGTACAAAACATAGATAAAGAACAAAACAAATACAAAGAACAAAAACAAAACCTAATCTAAGCAAAAGTTTCAAAAGAGGTTATTTCAAGGAAAGCATGCCAATTGCTTTACGCAAGTGAATAAAACGTTTTTGATCCAAAGGTTTTGTCAAGATGTCAGCTAATTGATCTTCAGTTGAAATATATGACAGTTGAAGAATGTTTGATTCAACTAGCTCTCTAAGAAAATGATATCTAAGTTCAATATGTTTTGTTCTAGAGTGCAACACAGGGTTTTTAGAAATGTTAATGGCACTAGTGTTGTCACATAAAATGGTTACCGAAGATGTTGAAATTCGGAAATCACTCAACACGCTCTTCATCCAAATCAATTGGGTTGAGCAACTTCCTGCAGAAATGTACTCCGCTTCGGCAGTCGAGAGTGCTATGCAGTTCTGTTTCTTACTGTGCCATGCAACAAGGCAGTGGCCAAGAGATAGAAGCATGCACCACTCGTGCTTTTCCGGTCATCCACCGATCCAGCCCAATCGGCATCTGAGTATCCAACAATATCCAAAGTCGTTCCCATAGGATACCAAATTCCGAAATTGATTGTACCTTTGATATACCGGATGATCCGTTTCACCGCTTTCAGGTGAACCTCCTTCGGTGCTGATTGATATCTCGCACAAATCCCAACACTGAAGGATATATCCGGGCGACTAGCCGTGAGATATAGTAGACTTCCAATCATACTCCGGTACAGTTTCTCGTCTACATTCTCACATTGTGATTCACTTCCAAGTCCCTTATGGCTAGTTCCCATTGGAGTTGGAAAATCTTTCGAATTTTCAAGGTCAAACTTTTTGACCAACTCCAGTGCATACTTGGATTGACACAAGTGAATTCCTTCATCGTTCTGCTTAACTTGTAATCCAAGAAAGTAATTCAACTCGCCCATCATGGACATCTCAAATTCGCTTTCCATGGTCTCCGCGAATTTAGAAGCATCATTATCCCTCGTTGCTCCAAAAACAATGTCATCGACATAAATTTGAGCAACTATGAAATTGTTTTGATAATGCTTCACAAAGAGAGTCCTGTCAGCTCCCCCTCGAGTGTAGCCCTTTTCCAAAAGGTGCTTTGTCAACCTTTCGTACCATGCTCGCGGTGCTTGTTTCAGACCGTAAAGAGCCTTTTTCAGTCGAAAAACATGGTTAGGTAGTTTATGATCCACAAAACCTTTCGGTTGAGCTACATAAACTTCCTCATTTAAAAATCCATTTAAAAAGGCGCTCTTAACGTCCATTTGAAATAATTTGATTTTAAAATGACAAGCGATCGCAAACAGTATACGAATGGACTCGAGTCTAGCTACTGGGGCGAAGGTTTCATCAAAGTCTATACCTTCGACTTGAGAATAGCCTTGAGCAACTAACCTTGCTTTGTTCCGGATGATAGTACCTTCTTCGTTTTTCTTGTTCTTGAAGATCCATTTGGTGCCTATCACATTGTGTTGCTTCGGAGGCTTTGTCAGTTCCCAGACTTCGTTCCTTTCAAATTGATGTAGCTCTTCCTGCATTGCCTTAATCCAATAATCATCTTGGAGAGCTTCATCAACACTCTTTGGTTCGATTTGAGAAACATAGCATGCAAATCCGCAAACCAATTGTCTCCGGGTTCTAACTCCTTCTTGTGGATCTCCAATTATGTTCGACTCAGGGTGATCCTTGGAGATGCGTAACGTCTGAGGTAGAGGAGTAGGCGGAGGTACACGAGATGATTCCTGCACATCACATGAGCTCCAAGAGATGGTTGACGAGTTGGCCCCATTAAGTCCATATGTAAAAGTTCCAAAGGCCGTTTGGTACCTATGTGGTTCAAATTCTTGTGTGCAGTCCTAGACTGTTTTCCCTTTTGACAACCGCCACACACAAGGTTTTGTTCAAAAGAAAGTTTCGGAACCCCTTTGACCACATCTTTATTTGAAATTCTAGAAAGTTCCTTAAAGTTTATGTGACCTAGCCTTTCATGCCAAAGTGTTTCGTTTTTCAAAGATGCTAGGTTACATTTTTCAGAAATTTTAGAAGGAACTACATAACAGTTTTTATCGCCGGTCATATGTCGGGAACACCCGCTATCCAAATACCAAGACGAACTATCATATGCATGTAAGGAAACAGTGGTAGCAAGACAGGGAAAGATCTCACCTTTGCGCACCCAAACCTTTTTGGTATGCGACTGTAGTACTCGTGGAGTTGATTTCCTAGGTGAGGGCGTCTTGCTTGAAGAATTGCTGCTCCTTGAAGATGTCGTCTTGAGCGATGTACTACCAAGGCTCTTTTCCGTCAATTTGGTTGGAGTGGTTTTCCGAGGAATAGCCCTTTTGGTAGTTGCTGCAAGATGTTCTTGAGGTGTGCATTTGGCTCCAGTCTTGCAGTTTCTTCTGATGTGCCCTGAAATGCCACAACGAAAACATACCTTGGTTCTTGTCGATTCCGAAGATGATGTAGTAGGTTCGTTGTCGTTGCTTGGCGTGAACACCGGTGTCGGAGGAGGAGATACCGACGAAGGCACAAATACCGTACCACTCGAACTTGGAATGTCTCCAGTTTGAGTGTATCCGAGGCCGAACTTGTTTCTTTGACCGAGACCAAGGAGTCTGTCCAACTTACTCCTTCCAGAAGTAAATCTCTGTAAGTCATCCTTTAGTTGGCGTATGGTCTCTGTCATTTCAGATTTTTCCTGTCGGGCCTCGCCGTAGAGCTTCAAGAAGTAGTTCGCTTTGTTCACCATGTCTACATAACTCTTCTCGAAATGCTCATTGGACTCTTGAAGGGAAACATTTGTCTTAACCAGATTGTCCCTTTCCACTTCAAGATCGGTTGAGATAGAGGTTACTCTTTTTAATTCAACTTCAAGTTCCAGTAATCTCTCTTTCAACCCCTTGTTTTGTTTAGCCAGTTTCTTTGAATCCCTCAGAAGTTGATGGTAGGCTAAAACAAAATCTTCACCTTCCGAATTATCTGACTCATCGTCCGTTGCAATCTTTTCCACAGTGGAGTTGGACAGTGAGTCGGATGTACTTGCCATTAAGCACATGAAGGATGAAGGTTTGGTGGACGCGTGGAAAGCTGTCGCGTTGTCTTCTTCATCACTTGACGATGACTCATTTGACGTGGAGTTGTCATCCCAAGTGACTGCTTGCATCACTTTCTTCTTAGCCGGATTCTTGTTGGGACATTCAGTTGCTATGTGGCCGTAGCCTCGACATTTGAAACACTGAACTTGTCCCTCAGAACTTTTCTTATCCTTTGAGAAGTTCTCTTGGCTTCTTGACTTGTAGCTTGAGAATCCCTTGCCTTTCTTCGACTTTCCGAAGGATGGAGTTTTGCTTGAATTTCCCCTTCGAAAGTTGCGGCGAAACTTCCTTGTCAAGAGAGCAAGCTGCTTCTCAAAGTCCTCCATAGAAATGTTCTCGTCGTCGTCAGAGGAGGATGAATCCGCGTCTTCTTCTTTAGTTGATTTCAATGCGTAACCTGAAGACTTAGAAGAGGATGCCTTTCCAGAAGAATAGTTAGTAGGAAAAGTCATTTCATAAGTTTGTAAAGCACCTACTAATTCTTCTACACGCATTTCGTCCGGGTGTTTAATTGTTTCAATGGCTGCAACCTTCGGGCGAAATCGTTCAGGAAGAGTTCTTAGAATTTTTCTTACAACTTTAAATTCTGGAATCTTCTCTCCCAAGTTAGCACATGAGTTCACGATGTCTTGCAATCGTGTGTAATAGTCAGTGAAGGATTCATTCTCTGCCATAGAGATTGAGTCAAACTTGCTCGTAAGCATTTGCAGTTTCTGAATCTTCACTAGGTTAGTTCCCTCATGCGTAACTTGAAGAACATCCCAGATTTCTTTCGCAGTCTCACATGCCGAGACGCGAGAGAACTCAGTTTGTGACAAAGCATTAAATAGAGCATTAATCCCTTTGCCATTGTAAGAAGATAAGTCTATCTCTTCCTTGGTCCATTTCGACCTAGGTTTCAAGGTGCGAACATCATCTAAAATTTCAGTTGGATTAGACCATCCTAATTCAATTGATTGCCACACCCTTTCGTCGATGGAAATTAAGAAAGCTTTCATCCGTACTTTCCAGTACGCATAATTAGTTCCATCAAAGAAAGGGGGTCGATTGATGTTTCCACCTTCAACCATTGTTTACAACCCTATTCCCGCTCTGATACCACTTGTTGGGTTTAGGTTAATAAGGATCTAATAGGGGAAAAAACACCTAGAGGGGGGTGAATAGGTGTAAACAATAAACACTCAAAAATCATTGTGCGATAAAACCCAATGCGGAAAAATAAAAGAACACACAAGATTTTTACGTGGAAAACTCCAAACCGGAGTAAAAAACCACGGGACCGATAACACGGCGAAATCCACTAGAGTTAACACACGTACAAGGTGATATAACGTACTCACAGACGACTCAACCTTTTACCATACGCCCCTAGTCGATCTTCTCCGCTCGCTCCGCAACGCTTCTCGAATCCACGATTTGCGCCGCCAACGCTGAATCCACAGCGTCCAACGTCGAATCCACGACGTCCGACCGAATCCACGGTCTTCACCCAATGGTACGCTTCGAATCCACGAACGCACCTCGCTCCGAATCCACGAGAGCGGTAGCACCTTGAATCCACAAGGCCACGCGAGTCCACGCGCCGATTTTGGGATAAATCGTTGTTTGTTTGGGTGGTGATGATCCGCCGAATACTTAGATCAAGAGTAGATCGGAAATACCATCTAAGTATTCATTAGTTTGATTCAACTCAAGATATGAGTATGAAAATCCTAGAATCAAACTAATCAATATAGATGAAGAACCATTAAATAGATCTAATGATTTCCGTTCTTCTCTATATGTGGATCTAAGGCCGTATAAAATGATATTTGAAAATGACGGCTCTTTTTCCGATGTGTGGATTGCCCTAGAAATGAAAAGGAAGGGCTATTTATAGGTTAGAAACCCTAGGAAGAATATTCGGATCAAAAACAAACTTTTCTGGAAAGTTTTACGGGCGACGATCCGGACTGCGCAAGTCACGATCCGGATCGCTTACGCGTAGAGAGCAATTTCCAGAAAACCGCCTGTTCGGGATCCGGATCATAATCTACGATCCGGATCGTTCATACAGTTTTACCAGAACAATGTGTTCGGGATCCGGATTGAGATTCCACGATCCGGATCGTTCAAGCCAACAGGTAAAACTCATGTTCGGGATCCGGATCATCAAATGCCATGATCCGGATTGAACTAGTGTATGAACGAGCACCCTTCGGGATCCGGATCGAAACGACATGATCCGGATCCTGAACATGTCCCATGTCCAGTTTTTGATGAATATGCAGTTAAAACCTCTTCCGGGTGTTTCTACACTATAAGAAGTATTCGGATCATCACAAATTATTTAATTTAACGTACCTGATCCTTTTGAATTCTTCTTTCTTGAGATTGAGGTATATGATCCACAGTTTCTTCATCTTCAATCCTCAAGACTTAAACTATTCACGAAATACGCCAACTCAAATTCCGTAACAAGTATTACAACTTTTGGTTTCTATCTGGTGATTTGTTGCATGTCCCTACTAACTATTCGACTAATTATTTGGGCATGTATTATTACTAACAAGTTGTTTGATTACTAACAAAGCAAAGTTATGACATTTGGAATCTTATTGCTTAAAAGATATGTCAATGTTTGATTGTGATCTTATTACATATCTGGATTACTACATGTCATGATGAGTATAAACTTCATCTCTGCTAGGTTTTGATTGCTAAATATTCTTGAGGTATCTAACGATTTCTTTTTGTCAAGAATGATTTCTTTCTGCAGAGAGTACAGATGTCTAAGTCTAGAGTCTGTTTTAGGAGTTTATCTCATGTTTTTAATTTTTGGATCTCATTGTAAATTTTTGTTGTATAGTGATAGCAACAAAAATATCTTTTTGAATTTTCTTTTGTGGATTTGTGTTTTGTCACGAAACCGCCAAAGAGGGAGATTGTTACGGAATTTGAGTTGGCGTATTTCGTGAAAGTGTTAAGTCTTGAAGATTGAAGATGAGAAAAGTTTGGATCATGTACCTCAATCTCAAGAAAGAAGAATTCAAAAGGATCAGGTATGTTTAACTAAATATTTTTGGTGATCCGAATACTTCTTGTAGTGTAGAAACACTTGGAAGAATTTTTTATTGCATAAAAATCAAAAACTGGACATGGGACATGTTCAGGATCCGGATCGGACCTTGCAATCCGGATCCCGAAGGGTGATTGTTCATTGGCAATTTCAATCCGGATCCTAGGCCATTCCGATCCGGATCCCGAACATGGGAGTTTGCTGAATTGCATGAACGATCCGGATCGGACCTTGTGATCCGGATCCCGAACCCTTGGATTTCTGGAATCGTCAATCTCGTAATGACGATCCGGATCGCAGTAATTCCGATCCGGATCGCCGTCCTGAAAATTTCCAAAAACGGTGTGTTTTTGATCCTTATCTTCTTCCAATGGTTTCTAACCTATAAATAGACCCTTTATTTATTTTCTAGGGTACGGGACTTAATAGAAAAATAAGCCGAAAATAAGAAAGATCCACATATAGAGAAGAAAGGAAATAACTAGATTAATTCTATGTTTCTTCATCTATATTGATTGATTTGATTCTAGGTTTTCCAAACTCAGATTTTGAGTAGAATCAAATCAATGAATACTTAGATGGTATTTTCGATCTATTTCTAATCTAAGTATTCGGCGGATCATCACCACCCAAAAACAACGATTTATCCCAAATCGGCGCGTGGACTCGCGTGGCCTTGTGGATTCAAGGTGCAACCGCTCTCGTGGATTCGGAGCGAGGTACGTTCGTGGATTCGAAGCGTGCTACTGGGTGAAGACCGTGGATTCGGTCGGACGTCGTGGACTCGACGTTGGACGCTGTGGATTCGGCGTTGGGCGCAGATCGTGGATTCGAGAAGCGTCGTGGAGCGAGCGGAGAAGATCTACTAGGAGCGTATGGTAAAAGGTTGAGTCGTCTGTGAGTACGTTATATCACCTTGTACGTGTGTTAATTCTAGTGGATTTCACCGTGTTATCGGTCCCGTGGTTTTTTTACTCCGGTTTGGAGTTTTTCCACGTAAAAATCTTGCGTGTTATTTTTATTTCCGCATTGGGTTTTATTGCGCAATGATTTTTTGAGTGTTTATTGTTTACACCTATTCACCCCCCTCTAGGTATTTTTTCCCCTATTTAGATCCATATTAGTATAACCCAACAACGCGGCCTCGGGCCGCACCCTACAGCACTCGCGCACGCGAGCCTTCCCTTGGATTCGCGCCCGCCGCCTCGGGATCCGTGCCAACTGCCTTGGGATCCGTGCCACTGCCTCGGGATCCGTGCCGCTACAGTAACATTCGGGCGCACCCTTCTGGACCGGGCTGCTACAGTAACCGGTTCGCTACAGTGCCCGGACCCGGTTTGCTGCAGCCCGAAAACCGGGTATGCTACAGTACTTTCCGGGCGCCCGGAATCCACTTTCGGGCGCCCGAAACTTGGGCCCAAGCCCAGTTTCGCCCGTTTTCGTCCGTTCTCGCCCGTTTTTCGCTCGTTTTCGCTCAAATTTGACGGGCAGCCACAGTTTAACTTGATTTACCTCATGGTACTTAAATTTTTCAATTTGGACCCTTTTTGGTTTACCAAAGTCCCACTGTATCTGAATTCGCTCGCGGAGCCCGTTCTCTCAATCCGGGCGTCCGATCAACGCGAAACTTTTACTGTGGCCATAAAACATATTTACGGAGCTCCTGTAATTTTCTCGGAATTTTTCAAAACTGTGAATTTTCCACTTACAATCTGGGGCCACTTTCTCATATAAAATTCTAGATCTCTTATTTTAATTCCGATTTGGGCCCAATTCACTTCCGGTAACCCTTTACTTTTCTACCTCCATAAAAATAGTATTTATACTATTTTTGTTTACATTGGTTTATATTCCAAGTTCTGGTTCACTACATTCTACCCCCCTTAAAATAAGTTTCGTCCTCGAAACTTGATTCACATCTCGAGTCCTACTTGGTCAAGAGGGGGAAAATTGCCCCCACTACTGGGTTCACCGAACCTCGTGACCGGCATCACATTGCCTGCTCGCCCAACAATACACGAGCGACCCATTCATGGATCCCTATCTCTTTTTAGGGACAACTCATGCCTGGTGTTTGGCCACTTTCACCAAGTAGGTGAGAGACGTATTAGAGCACCTGCCCTCTCAATTGCCACAATGACCAAGTCTTACTTGCGAAATTTCTCTTCTTTAATTTCGCCATCATTTTTCCACAATAAGTTGCATCTGCAACTAATTACATCTACCGCATTTCCGGTCGCTCCGCTGCCTAATGTGGAGGGCAAAGGCCAATCCACGAGTCCTCAACTATCACACACGCTACAAGCGCTCCATGTCCATGGGTTATCAGTTAACCCAATATCTAGGTCTATTGATAGGTCCGCAGACCACGATCCAATAGGGGCCTATAGCCCAACTAGTCCAACATGTACAATGACTCTCACTAGCACACAGATCCAATCGTCATACGGGTAGATCCACACTTAGGATTGCTACCCCAGCACTCCCACTAGGAGCTACAGAACCTCAATCACCACTAGATCTACGGCCTGGTCATATCACACTCTCAGTGTACTATAGCTCAATGCTCACACGTGGCATTCCACGTTCCCGGGTCATCGCTCGGACTACCGTCCCGACCAAATCTCTATCATGCCCCGCCATCAGGTCTCGGGCCGCTGTCTCTCAAGCTGACTGCGCCTACCCACTGGGCTACAGGTCCACAGTCCACAAACCTGGTCCAGGCACGATCGTCCCCAAGCGAACCCGCTATCGTCGCCACGCGACACTACGCTCCACTAAGCAAACCAAACTATCCAGTCATCAATCCACGACCCAAACTCTCTATCAACTCTGGCCACACTAGGCAAAGGCTAACACGCCACCTAATCAGCTCTCTCTGGCTAAACAACTCGTGCTCCATGAGCACCCAAAAGTTGGGCGTCCTACGGCCCCACGCTAACTCGTAAAAATCCAGTGTCAAGCAACTTGCTTAAACACACGTACGGCTCCCGTACACCTCCCCCAACGGGTTGAGGCACCACAATGAAATTTCACCAACTCTGGTGATTAACTCGCAAATCCTGCGGTGGCAATCCTCGCCATCACACCGATCCATCAGAACGGCGCCACAAAACTCTCGCTCTTCCGAGAGGTTCTCGCATCCTGAAGCCTATTCTAGGCCTCACCAACACTACTACGTGGCAACCTAGCCACAATCAACACGCCAGACGGTCACTACCGTCATCAGGCGAACTCACCTGCCTGGCCTGCAAATCTTTCTTGCCCTAATCCTTAGGGCACAACAACTTGGCTCTCGCGACATAGCGATCACCATTTACCACGCGAGTCGATCCCTCACCGGACCTTACTAACCATACTTTGCCAGCAAACCAGCTGACACAAGCCTACAACTCCCTATGCTGTAGGTGTTGGCTGCGCCGACAAAAGTTCGGCGGCCACTGCCATTCTCTTTACTGTCACCCCAACAGGCGGCGACGCCGTATACTCATACGTCATTTATGCAGCCTCAACTTGCTGCGCTATCAGTCACTGGAGCCCATCTATCTGCTCTGACTGTCAAGCTGACGCCACTCTTAGGCGTCGGAATCTGTCTTCCTGTCGCCAGGGAATTCCCGCCGACGGCAAGAAGTCTGACCTGCTGTTGGACCACTCCAACAAGTACGGTCACCTGCTATTACAGCTCGTGTACCTCGTTTGACCCCGAGCCCTCATGTGACTCGAGTCAAACAGGTGGGCCTATCTATGTGGTGCCATTGCTAATATGCACACCATAACGAAACAACCAGCCCAAACTTAGCCATTTGAGCAATGTGCAGTCTATACACCGACAAAAAGGCTCGTCGACCCAATCATGCGAAAGTATAAGAGGGTACTCCTTTTCATCTCCAACATTACGTTGTCGGCCGCCCAACGTAATATCCGAAAAATGAAAGCTCATTGCCCTCGATCAATCCCAACATCCTTTTTGGGAACAACAAAACCCAATCAAGTACTTTCGCCACCGCCCACGCACTCTCTCGTGCTAATCCCTAGGGTCTCCCTAAGGTTGCTAACCACCTAGGACTATTCCTAGGCTCTGATACCACTCTAATCTGTCACGCCCCGAGTCCGCCAATTTGTACGGATCGGGCACGCCAACAGACCCGCCAATCGGGTATGACCTTTTTCTACCCGAAAGGAACGGTAACATCCATATTAACACAACCAGTGTATGCGGAAGCTCAATATCAGAGTACTAAAAATCACTACAAATTTAAACTTTCATTCAGTAACAAACAGTTAACACAGAAATGAAAGCAATACAAGAGTGAACCATAACTTAAATCTATTACACTTTACATTCCTGAACTTGCAAATAAAATTATTACAATTCTTTTTACATAATTCCTCACCATACAAGGTTCACTCAAGAATATAAAAAAAATGGTACCTCTGCTAGACCCTCTAGGTCTCTATGCTGCTGGGCTCTTGCCCCTGTCGTATGCCTCGCCGTCTGCGTCTGAACCGTCACGTTCGCTGCATCCATACCCGAACCTGTGGGGGGAGTCACCCAAGGGGTGTGAGAACTACATCTAAGTTCCCAGTGGGTTCAACCACCGAGAGAAAGTGTCCTACACCACTTGGTCCAATGGAAGCAATAATAATAGTGCTAGGAAACTAAACTCCTCGATATCAAATGCAGCTATACAAAATGATACATCACTGTCTGTATATACTCATCAACCCAGCACTACACTGTCCAGCCATACTAGGCTACCATATATAGGTCACTACACTATCTGTGTATACTCATCGACCCAGCACTACTCTGTCTAGCCACACTAGGCTGCTAAGCACCAACTCGGCCACTATGCCGCTATATACAGGGTCAAACTAACCCGGCCACCTTGGCCACTCTATTTTTCTTTATTCTTTAGATTCTGGTGCTTTAGTTCAAGTTAACCTCAGAAATTCTTATCCAACGGGCCCGAGCCGGTAGTCCTGCTACCATAAGATAAGATTTCTAAGGTTGCCGATAACACCGCAAGTGTTATCCGCCCCAACGGGGAACTTGTCATACGGGTCACTGCCGGGAGAGGGACACTGCCCATGGCTCGACAAGATCTACGTTTCACCCCCGAAGGTACGCCATTTTATCTTTTGCTATTTTTTTTTTTCTTCTTTACTTTAGTTCTTAGCCTCTTGGCCTTTGATCACTTGCTTCCTTTCTTATTCGAGCTTATAGCTCCCTTTTGCCATGGCAATCACTTTTCTTTTCCTTGTGCATTTAGCTCCTTGCTTTCACTTTTAACCCTTCGAAAGTGTTAAGGATTTTTGTATTGGCGTATTTCGTGAAGTTGAAGATTGAAGATGAAGACTTGACAAATCATATACTTCAATCTCAAAAGAATGGATTCAAATGTTCAGGTATGTTAAATTAAATAATCTTTGATATTTTGAATACATTCCTATAGCTTAGAAACACTTTGGAATATTTTCTATGGCCAAAGAATCAAAAACTGGACATGGGACATGTTCAGGATCCGGATCGGACCTTGCAATCCGGATCCCGAAGGGTGATTGTTCATTGGCAATTTCAATCCGGATCCTAGGCCATTCCGATCCGGATCCCGAACATGGGAGTTGGCTGAATTGCATGAACGATCCTGATCGGACCTTGTGATCCGGATCCCGAACCCTTGGATTTCTGGAATCGTCAATCTCGTTACGACGATCCGGATCGCAGTAAATCCGATCCGGATCGCCGTCCTGTAAATTTCCAGAAAAGGCGGTTTTTGATTCTTATCTCTTTCCAAAAGGTTTCTAGCCTATAAATAGACCCTAATATCATCTTTTAGGGTTATCCCAAGGGGGATCAAAGGTAAGAATCCACATAGAGAAGAAAAGGTAAACACCTCTTTATTTTAGGTTTTCTTTCTCTATTGATCGGTTTGATTCTAGGGTTTTCAAAATCTATATCTTTCGAAAGAATCAAATCGATGAATACTTAGAGGGTGCTTCCTTGTCTATCTATGATGATCTAAGTATTCAAAATATCATCACCAACAAAACAACGATTTTCCCAAGAAATCGGCGCGTGGATTCGCGTGGCCTTGTGGACTCAAGGTGTTACCGTTTCGTGGATTCGAGACGAGGTGCGCTCGTGGATTCGAGACGTGCTACTTGGTGAGACCGTGGATTCGGTCTGGCGTCGTGGATTCGACGTGACACGCCGTGGATTCGGCGTTGGACGCCTTCGTGGATTCGAGGTGCGTTGAGGAGCGAGCGGCGAAGATCTACTCGGAGCGTATGGAAAAGGTTGAGTCGTGTGTGTGCGTTATATCACCTTGTACGTGTTTTAATCTTAGTAGATTTCACCGTGTGATCGGTCCCGTGGTTTTTTTACTCCTGGATTGGAGTTTTCCACGTAAAATCTTGCGTGTTATTTATTTTCCGCATTGGGTTATTTTTACGCAACGATTTTGGTGTGTTTATTGTTTACACCTATTCACCCCCCCTCTAGGTGGTTTTTCCCCTATTTAGATCCATATTACCTAAACCCAACAATTGGTATCGGAGCGGGAATAGGGTTGTAAACATTGGTCGATGGTGGCAACATCAATAGACCACCGTTCTTCGATGGAACAATTTATGCCTACTAGAAAGTACGCATAAGAGCGTTTTTGATTTCCATCGACGAACGGGTTCGAAACAATAAAACACCCGGACGAGATCAAGGTAGAAGAATTAGTTGGTACACTTCAAACTTATGAAATTACTTTTTCCTACTAACTCTTCTGCTGGAAAGCTCTCTTCTTCTTCCAAGTCTTCAGGTATGGCATTGAAATCAAAAGAACATGAAGACGCGGATTCATCCTCCTCGGACTCTGACGATGAGCTATCTATGGAGGACTTTGAGAAACAACTCGCTTTCTTGAAGAGAAAATTTCGCCGAAACTTCGGAAGGGAAAACTCAAGCAAATCTTCATCATTCTCGAAGTTCAAGAAAGGCAAAGGTGCTTCTACGTCAAAATCAAGAAAGCAAGAAGGTTTCTCAATGGAGAAGAAGAACGCTGAAGGACAGATCCAGTGTTTCAAATGCAAAGGCTTTGGCCGCACTACAACAAGATGTCCCAGCAAGAATCCACCAAAGAAGAAGGCTACGCAAGCCATCACGTGGGATGACTCTTCTTCTATGGATAAGTCATCTTCTAGTGATGAGGATACAAATGCCATCACATTCTTCGCATCCACGACTTCACCCTTCGTGTGTATTTCATTGATTGCATCTGGTTCGTTGTCTATTTCTTCCCAGGATGATCAAACGGCAACGGATGATGAACCAAGCGATTCCGAAGGTGAAGACTTTGCTCACGCCTACCAACTACTTCTACGGAACTCAAAGAAATTGGCGAAGCAAAATAAAAACTTGAGGAGAAGGTTGTTGGAACTCGAGGAACAACCTAATAGAGCAACCTCTCTCTCAAGGGCTCTTGAAGTGGAAAGGGACAACTTGGTTGAGAATAATACTTTCCTTCAAGAGATGAACGAGCATTTTGAGAAGGAACTTGAAAAATCGGTGGATAAAGCTAATCTCTTCTCAAAGCTCTATTCCGAGGCACGACAAGGAAATTTTGAGATGACGGAGACCCTTTTCCAACTTAAAAAGGATTTGCATAGATTTTCTTCAGGACAAAGTAAGTTGGATCGCCTTCTTGGTCTTGGTCATACTAATCATTTAGGCCTCGGATATGGCCGAACTTGTGAGGAACCAAGTTCGAGCAAGACAAGTTTTGTGCCCCAGTCGGTTGCTCCTTCTCCGACGGAAATCATCGTAGCCAACGTTGACAAGCCTACCTCATCTTCTTCAGGTTCAACTTTTACCAAGGTATGTCATTGTTTGGTTTTGTAGGGCACATAAGACCAAATTGCAAGTATGGAGCAGAACGAGCAAATCAAGCAATACTTGCAACTACTACCATCAAGAACACGACTCGGGAAACGAAGAAAAATCTTCTAAGTGTTAAGACAGATGGTAGGACACCCCCTAAGCCGAAGTCATTGAGGAAATCAAAGAAAAGTGTATTGAGTGATTTTCGCATCCCTACGACCTCGGTAACTATGTTGTGTGACAACACAAGTGCTATTAACTTTTCTAAAAACCCTGTGTTGCACTCTGGACAAAACACATTGAATTGAGATATCATTTTCCTAGATAGCTAGTTGAATCAAGTTTTTACAAATTTCTTATGTTTCAACTGAAGATCAATTAGCTGATATTTTGACAAAACCTTTGGATCAAAAATGTTTTATTCGTTTGCGAAAAGCAATTGGCATGCTTTCAATTACATAACTTTTTGAACCACTGCTTAGAAAGGTTTTTGTTTGTGTTTTGTGTTCTTTTTGTAATATAGAGCATTAATTGAGCATTTGCTATACTGACTTTATTTGCATCCTTTCATGTTTAGAGAAGTTTATTATGATTTGAATATCATTATAACTCATTTGATGCAATGATCATTTATTTCAATTATTTCATCTCGAATTGATCAAAGTCATTACCTCTCTCAATGATCTTCTGGTATTTATTTTATCTTATTTGATGATTGAAATAAGTATGAACACAGGATCAATTTTTGGTTGAATACTGAATATCTTTCATAATTGATAGCCAATTGAGGGGGAGTTTATTATGTTTTTCATGCTCAAAAGATGTGGAAAGAGTTACATCCTTAATAGGAGTGTGAAAACTACCACCACATGGAGGAAAGAGCTACCACCTCGGTTGTCCGAGTACTGTGTGCAGCTACCACATGTTAACCAAGCATGGTGATCTTGTTTAATCAAATAAAATGCTTTTTGGAATACTTGACTATGTCAAATTCCAAGGTTGGTATAAGGTGGGATTTCTAAAAGATGCTCAAAGAGTCACTTCCCAAATATATTGACTAGATATATTATTTGACTTATTTGGGATTTCAAACATCTATCGATCTTGGTGCTTCATTTTCTTTGCTCAATTGAGAATTAGATAAACTCTATACTCATTAGATCGTGAAGGATGTTTGGAAATTGATCAACTTTAGAGGTTATAATTCTTTTAAATTTTCGTTTCACAATTTGGGATATTTTGATAGATTTATCATAATCTATTTCTTTCTATGTGAAATGATATTTTTGTATAAAGTTGATATGCAGAAATATTATATACTTTTTCTGAATTTTCTGAAATTTTTACAAATTTTTCTAGAGAAAAAGTTGTAGGCAGTCTTTAAGAATTTTTTTAAAAAAATTATGGAATTGGTCTATTTTTAAAATTCTTTTTGCAAAAGTGTCTTGATTCCTAGCCTACACATGTTAAGGATTGTTTGGGCAAGATTTTTCAAAATTTTGAAATTTAAACAATTTTTCATGTTCTTTGAGTTTTTGCTCACAGGTGCTATTTTTCAAATACTCTATAACAAAGGCTCTTGAGTGGACAATCATGTTCATCACCGCGTTGGTTAGCACGAGGATGACCAATAAATTAAGGAGAACAGAAAAGACTGATTGAATCTCAAAGGGGGAGAACATAGATGCTCAAGACGGGGAGAACATGGAGAACAGAGAACAGAGATGATAAAAAGAGATGCTCAACATAGGGGGAGATGAAAAAAATGAGGAGCCACTTGCTGAGAGTGTATCGATGAGAGACATGTGAATGTTGAAGCTCTTCGGGAACAACAAAGACTATCATCTGAGCAGGAGCGAATTTCAATTAAACAAGATCAGATTTCTCTTGACCTGCAACGGATTAGTACAACACAAGTGGTCTTGACGAAGAAGTACAATGCACTGATGAAGTTGGACAAGAAGATTTTTGCAAAACTCGGATGCAGCAACTTCGATGACAACGATACCGTTTCAGATTGATTTTTGATGAAATTGACTTTAGTTGTTTTTCTGACAAAAGGTTTTTCGTTTGTCTTTTTTTTCTCTCTTATAATTTTGGCTGGTTTTTGTGACAAAAAGGGGGAGAGAAAGGAGAAAAGAACGAGCCAATAGATCGTTTGGAAAAAGGGGGAGAAGGAAAAGAACGAACATGACCGGATAACTTGAAACTTGAAGTTTAACACTAACTATTCTACTGACTATTTTGCGTTGTAACTTCTAACAAGTTTTGTGACAGGTCATGCAAAAGGTATGAACATTTGAACTTCTTTGACATTATGGTTGGAACTAACCCTGATGATTGATAAAGATATGTGATATGTTGATTGTCTACTTTTATGCATATCTGATACCTAATGTCATGTTAAATGTATAACTCTCTGGTTGCTTAACGATTAAATTCTTGAGGTATTAATGATTTCTTGTTGTCAAGAATTGTTTCTTTTGCAGAGAGTACAAGATTTGAACACTCCTAGTTGCGTCTAAGTCTAGAGTTTGTTTTAGGAGGTTATCTCTTGTATTTACATTTATTTGGATCGTTCATGCGTATTTTTGTTGTATGGTGATAGCAACAAAAATCGTCTTTTTGTTATTCTTTTGTGGATTGTGTGTTTTGTCACGAAACCGCCAAAGGGGGAGATTGTTAAGGATTTTTGTATTGGCGTATTTCGTGAAGTTGAAGATTGAAGATGAAGACTTGACAAATCATATACTTCAATCTCAAAAGAATGGATTCAAATGTTCAGGTACGTTAAATTAAATAATCTTTGATATTTTGAATACATTCTTATAGCTTAGAAACACTTTGGAATATTTTCTATGGCCAAAGAATCAAAAACTGGACATGGGACATGTTCAGGATCCGGATCGGACCTTGCAATCCGGATCCCGAAGGGTGATTGTTCATTGGCAATTTCAATCCGGATCCTAGGCCATTCCGATCCGGATCCCGAACATGGGAGTTGGCTGAATTGCATGAACGATCCGGATCGGACCTTGTGATCCGGATCCCGAACCCTTGGATTTCTGGAATCGTCAATCTCGTTACGACGATCCGGATCGCAGTAAATCCGATCCGGATCGCCGTCCTGTAAATTTCCAGAAAAGGCGGTTTTTGATTCTTATCTCTTTCCAAAAGGTTTCTAGCCTATAAATAGACCCTAATATCATCTTTTAGGGTTATCCCAAGGGGGATCAAAGGTAAGAATCCACATAGAGAAGAAAAGGTAAACACCTCTTTATTTTAGGTTTTCTTTCTCTATTGATCGGTTTGATTCTAGGGTTTTCAAAATCTATATCTTTCGAAAGAATCAAATCGATGAATACTTAGAGGGTGCTTCCTTGTCTATCTATGATGATCTAAGTATTCAAAATATCATCACCAACAAAACAACGATTTTCCCAAGAAATCGGCGCGTGGATTCGCGTGGCCTTGTGGACTCAAGGTGTTACCGTTTCGTGGATTCGAGACGAGGTGCGCTCGTGGATTCGAGACGTGCTACTTGGTGAAGACCGTGGATTCGGTCTGGCGTCGTGGATTCGACGTGACACGCCGTGGATTCGGCGTTGGACGCCTTCGTGGATTCGAGGTGCGTTCAGGAGCGAGCGGCGAAGATCTACTCGGAGCGTATGGAAAAGGTTGAGTCGTGTGTGTGCGTTATATCACCTTGTACGTGTTTTAATCTTAGTAGATTTCACCGAGTGATCGGTCCCGTGGTTTTTTACTCCTGGATTGGAGTTTTCCACGTAAAATCTTGCGTGTTATTTATTTTCCGCATTGGGTTATTTTTACGCAACGATTTTGGTGTGTTTATTGTTTGCACCTATTCACCCCCCCTCTAGGTGGTTTTTTCCCTATTTAGATCCTATATTAACCTAAACCCAATAGAAAGTACCTCGTCCGATGGGTCACTGCCCAGGGAGTCCTGCTCCACTTGACGAGTCTCAAATTCGAAGGCGCCAATTACATTTTCTTTATGCTTTTAGCCACTTTTAGCTTGCTTTTAATCTTTGCCTTTTTGCAATAATTTTTCCTCTTATCCTAGGTCTTGCCATAAGGATAACCAGAGAGTCTCCTGGACTCTTAAACATTTCTCTTTTATTTCTTTAACTCAAATTGAAGTTAAAGTTATTATCCATTTGCCCAGACACCCTATGACCTTCTAGGGTTATATTGATCAACTCTTTAAACTGAGGATCTTATCCCACTTTCCTGATTCCTCATTGAATCCTAGAGTTAACCTAACTCTACTTTCCTGTTCCACTATTATCTTGGAGTTACATTGATTCTAATTTCCTGTTTTCCTTTCATGTCTCCACACTTGATCCATTTTTCCATTCTCTTGATTCCTTACTGAATCCTAGAGTCAACCTGACTCTATTTTTCTATCTGTGAGTTTAAACTCTTCTAGCTCAACTTAGGTTCCCTTTACCTAAGTTCCATGTCATACTTGTCCTAGAGTTCCCTGACTCTATGCTGACCACTAGTTCACCTTAGGTTCTCTTTACCTAAGTTCCATGCCATACCTGTCCTAGAGTTCCCTGACTCGATGTTGAACACTAGTTCCCCTTAGGTTTCCTTTACCTAAGTTCCATGCCATACTTGTCCTAGAGTTCCCTGACTCTATGCTGACCACTAGTTCTCCTTAGGTTTTCTTTATCTAAGTTCCATGCCATACCTGTCCTAGAGTTCCCTGACTCGATGTTGAACACTAGTTCTCCTTAGGTTTCCTTTACCTAAGTTCCATGTCATATACACCCTAGAGTTCTCTGACTCTATGTTGATCACTCTATCTAGTGTCCTTAGGTTATCACCTGAGACCATGCCACTCGTCCTCTCTAGGATAACTCCTAAGTTGATGTCACTCGTCAAACCCCTATACTAGGTTTTCTCCTAGTCTTACTACCAACAACTGTTGCTCCCTTATGTCACGTGATTCCTAGGGTTAGACCCTAACATGCTCACAATCATAATAGCTAATCCTTTTTCATGCATGCAGTTAATTTCATTTCATTCATCAAATAGTAATTACTTCTACGCATGCATATTCATCATATATCTTTGGCAACCAACAGTTGCACCTTTCCTCTGTGTTCATTTACACATGCACATCTATTCCTCTAACTCTGGCAACCAATAGTTGCACTTTTCCATCTGAATCCATCTACACAGGCAATCATAATCATATTTACCTAACGCCTCTAACAGGCTACTATCATGCTTCGAATCGAAAAGCAAAGGAGCAAGTGGAGAGGTCACCCAATTTCGGCAGAATTCCCCACCTTGTGGTGTACCCAATTGCTTGTAGACACTTGCAATTGGTCTCCACGCGATTCCACTTGTTTTCCTTGAGCTTGCACGCAAAACGGCGCGCATTCGCCGAGTCCGCACGCAAAACGGTGCACGTCCCCTATACCTGCACGCAAAACGGTGCATGTCATTAAAAACACACACTTAAAATGATGCGCGCCACATCAGCCGGCACGCAAAACGATGCGCAGCAACACGATCTGCACGCAAAACGGTGCACGTACCTCGAAACTGCATGCAAAACGGTGCACGCCTCACTGTGGGGTTGCATGCAAAACGGTGCACATTATTTTCCAACCCTACATGCAAAACAGTGCATACCATTAGCGACGGCACGCAAAACGGTGCGCGACAACACGAACTGCACGCGAAACGGTGCACATCTGACTGTAGGGTTGCACGCAAAACGGTGCATATTTTTTCTAGCCCTGCACGAAAAATGATGCAACCATTAGAATCTACATGCAAAACGATGCGTAATGGTCCAACCCGCACGCAAAACGGAGCACGTACCCCGTATTGGCACGCAAAACGGTGCACACTCTACTGTAGGGTTGCACGCAAAACGGTGCACATTTTTCGACCCTGCACGTAAAACGAGACGTATTGTTAGAGTCTGCACGAAAAACGGTGCCCGTTAGTCCAACCTGCGCGCAAAACGAAGCACATACCTCGTATTGGCACGCAAAACGGTGCACGTTTCTTTTCCAACTTTGCACGCAAAATGGTGCGCGCATTTCGAGTTTGCACCCAAAACAGTGCGCGTTTGTCGAGTCCGCACGCAAAACGGCGCGTATCTCCCTCGAGCGGCACGCAAAACGAGGCGCGCCCAAAACGCCCGCAAAACTCGAGCAGTAAAACGGCACAGAAAAGTTGGGTCCCTAACATGCACGTGGGCAAAAGGGTCAAATCCAAAAATCCAAAGGAAACCTTAAAACTGTGCCAAAAATACCGCAAAACGACAAACGGGGCCTACCTCGACAACATCGTGCCGTCCAATCACGCCCAATAGGCTTTTTGGAACATCTTGCACGCTCCACGGAGTCCACGGCGTGCTCGTGCGCCCACAAAAACCCCGGGCGGAATCGCCCTCTCCCTCTCCTGGTACGCTCGGGTGAAGCCAAAAAGGGAAAAGGGAGAAAAAGGAGCCGTTTCGGGCCTTTATAGGCCGAAAAACCGGTTTCGGGCGCACCTTTCGGGCGCCCGAAACATTTTCGGGCGGCTACAGTAAAAACCCCACCGCGGTCCACGAGTCCACGCCGTGCCAGCTCAGCGCCACGTCACCACGCTCGGCCAACCGGACTGTGACACGTGTCCCTGGACCCGTGCACCGCGACCAACGAACAGCGGCGGCCAATGGGAGGCCGCCACGTGGACCGCACCCACGCCTGCTCTGACGCCCGGTCGCAGCGTTATGTCGCGTCAGCGCGTCGCGTCGCGCTGACCGACGAATGGGAGGCCGACACGTGGCCTCCGCCGCTGACACCGCGACAGGCCCGCCGCGGCTTCCCCGCGCACGCCTGCCGCCTCGTCTGCTGCGTCCAATGAGGAGACGCCACGTGGCGTCTCCCCACCTACCACGCGGCCTCGGGCCGCGCGCCACAGCGCTCGCGCGCGCGAGCCTTGCCTTGGGATTCGCGCCCGCCGCCTCGGGATCCGTGCCAACTGCCTTGGGATCCGTGCCACTGCCTCGGGATCCGTGCCGCTACAGTAACATTCGGGCGCACCCATTCTGGACCGGGCTGCTACAGTAACCGGTTCGCTACAGTGCCCGGACCCGGTTCGCTGCAGCCCGAAAACCGGGTATGCTACAGTACTTTCCGGGCGCCCGGAATCCACTTTCGGGCGCCCGAAACTTGGGCCCAAGCCCAGTTTCGCCCGTTTTCGTCCGTTCTTGCCCGTTTTTCGCTCGTTTTCGCTCAAATTTGACGGGCAGCCACAGTTTAACTTGATTTACCTCATGGTACTTAAATTTTTCAATTTGGACCCTTTTTGGTTTACCAAAAGTCCCACTGTATCTGAATTCTCTAGCGGAGCCCGTTCTCTCAATCCGGGCGTCCGATCAACGCGAAACTTTTACTGTGGCCATAAAACATATTTACGGAGCTCCCGTAATTTTCTCGGAATTTTCTGAAACTGTGAATTTTCCACTTACAATCTGGGCCCACTTTCTCATATAAAATTCTAGATCTCTTATTTTAATTCCGATTTGGGCCCAATTCACTTCCGAGTAACCCTTTACTTTTCTACCTCCATAAAAATAGTATTTTATACTATTTTTATTTACATTGGTTTATATTCCAAGTTCTGGTTCACTACATTCTACCCCCCTTAAAATAAGTTTCGTCCTCGAAACTTGATTCACATCTCGAGTCCTACTTGGTCAAGAGGGGGAAACTTGCCCCCACTACTGGGTTCACCGAACCTCGTGACCGGCATCACATTGCCCGCTCGCCCAACAATACACGAGCGACCCATTCATGGATCCCTATCTCTTTTTAGGGACAACTCAGGCCTGGTGTTTGGCCACTTTCACCAAGTAGGTGAGAGACGTATTAGAGCACCTGCCCTCTCAATTGCCACAATGACCAAGTCTTTACTTGCGAAATTTCTCTTCTTTAATTCCGCCATCATTTTTCCACAATAAGGTTGCATCTGCAACTAATTACATCTACCGCATTTCCGGTCGCTCCGCTGCCTAATGTGGAGGGCAAAGGCCAATCCACGAGTCCTCAACTATCACACACGCTACAAGCGCTCCATGTCCATGGGTTATCAGTTAACCCAATATCTAGGTCTATTGATAGGTCCGCAGACCACGATCCAATAGGGGCCTATAGCCCAACTAGTCCAACACTGTACAATGACTCTCACTAGCACACAGATCCAATCGTCATACGGGTAGATCCACACTTAGGATTGCTACCCCAGCACTCCCACTAGGAGCTACAGAACCTCAATCACCACTAGATCTACGGCCTGGTCATATCACACTCTCAGTGTACTAATAGCCTCAATGCTCACACGTGGCATTCCACGTTCCCGGGTCATCGCTCGGACTACCGTCCCGACCAAATCTCTATCATGCCCCGCCATCAGGTCTCGGGCCGCTGTCTCTCACAGCTGACTGCGCCTGCCCACTGGGCTACAGGTCCACAGTCCACAAACCTGGTCCAGGCACCGATCGTCCCCAAGCGAACCCGCTACTCGTCGCCACGCGACCACTACGCTCCACTGAGCAAAACCAAACTAACCAGTCGTCAATCCACGACCCAAACTCTCTATCAACTCTGGCCACACTAGGCAAAGGCTAACACGCCACCTAATCAGCTCTCTCTGGCTAAACAATACTCGTGCTCCATGAGCACCCAAACAGTTGGGCGTCCTACGCCCCCACGCTAACTCGTAAAAATCCAGTGTCAAGCAACTTGCTTAAACACACGTACGGCTCCCGTACACCTCCCCCAACTGGGTTGAGGCACCACAATGAACATTCACCAACTCTGGTGATTAACTCGCAAATCCTGCGGTGGCAATCCTTGCCATCACACCGATCCATCAGAACGGCGCCACAAAACTCTCGCTCTTCCGAGAGGTTCTCGCATCCTGAAGCCTATTCTAGGCCTCACCAACACTACTACGTGGCAACCTAGCCACAATCAACACGCCAGACGGTCACTACCGTCATCAGGCGAACTCACCTGCCTGGCCTGCAAATCTTTCTTGCCCTAATCCTTAGGGCACAGCAACTTGGCTCTCGCGACATAGCGATCACCATTTACCACGTGAGTCGATCCCTCACCGGACCTTACTAACCATACTTTGCCAGCAAACCAGCTGACACAAGCCTACAACACCCCATGCTGTAGGTGTTGGCTGCGCCGACAAAAGTTCGGCGGCCACTGCCATTCTCTTTACTGTCGCCCCAACAGGCGGCGACGCCGTATACTCATACGTCATTTATGCAGCCTCAACTTGCTGCGCTATCAGTCACTGGAGCCCATCTATCTGCTCTGACTGTCAAGCTGACGCCACTCTTAGGCGTCGGAATCTGTCTTCCTGTCGCCGGGGAATTCCCGCCGACGGCAAGAAGTCTGACCTGCTGTTGGACCACTCCAACAAGTGCGGTCACCTGCTATCACAGCTCGTGTACCTCGTTTGACCCCGAGCCCTCACGTGACTCGAGTCAAACAGGTGGGCCTATCTATGTGGTGCCATTGCTAATATGCACACCACAACGAAACAACCAGCCCAAACTTAGCCATTTGAGCAATGCGCAGTCTATACACCGACAAAAAGGCTCGTCGACCCAATCATGCGAAAGTATAAGAGGGTACTCCTTTTCATCTCCAACATTACGTTGTCGGCCGCCCAACGTAATATCCGAAAATGAAAGCTCATTGCCCTCGATCAATCCCAACATCCTTTTTGGGAACAACAAAACCCAATCAATACTTTCGCCACCGCCCACGCACTCTCTCGTGCTAATCCCTAGGGTCTCCCTAAGGTTGCTAACCACCTAGGACTATTCCTAGGCTCTGATACCACTCTAATCTGTCACGCCCCGAGTCCGCCAATTTGTACGGATCGGGCACGCCAACAGACCCGCCAATCGGGTATGACCTTTTTCTACCCGAAAGGAACGGTAACATCCATATTAACACAACCAGTGTATGCGGAAGCTCAATATCAGAGTACTAAAAATCACTACAAATTTAAACTTTCATTCAGTAACAAACAGTTAACACAGAAATGAAAGCAATACAAGAGTGAACCATAACTTAAATCTATTACACTTTACATGCCTGAACTTGCAAATAAAATTATTACAATTCTTTTTACATAATTCCTCACCATACAAGGTTCACTCAAGAATATAAAAAAAATGGTACCTCTGCTAGACCCTCTAGGTCTCTATGCTGCTGGGCTCTTGCCCCTGTCGTATGCCTCGCCGTCTGCGTCTGAACCGTCACGTTCGCTGCATCCATACCCGAACCTGTGGGGGGAGTCACCCAAGGGGTGTGAGAACTACATCTGAGTTCCCAGTGGGTTCAACCACCGAGAGAAAGTGTCCTACACCACTTGGTCCAATGGAAGCAATAATAATAGTGCTAGGAAACTAAAATCCTCGATATCAAATGCAGCTATACAAAATGATACATCACTGTCTGTATATACTCATCAACCCAGCACTACACTGTCCAGCCATACTAGGCTACCATATAATAGGTCACTACACTATCTGTGTATACTCATCGACCCAGCACTACTCTGTCTAGCCACACTAGGCTGCTAAGCACCAACTCGGCCACTATGCCGCTATATACAGGGTCAAACTAACCCGGCCACCTTGGCCACTCTATTTTTCTTTATTCTTTAGATTCTGGTGCTTTAGTTCAAGTTAACCCTCAGAAATTCTTATCCAACGGGCCCGAGCCCGGTAGTCCTGCTACCATAAGATAAGATTTCTAAGGTTGCCGATAACACCCGCAAGTGTTATCCCGCCCAACGGGGAACTTGTCATACGGGTCACTGCCCGGGAGAGGGACACTGCCCATGGCTCCGACAAGATCTACGTTTCACCCCCGAAGGTACGCCCATTTTATCTTTTTATATTTTCTTTCTTTTCTTTTTACTTTAGTTCTTAGCCTCTTTGCCTTTGATCACTTGCTTCCATTTCTTATTCGAGCTTATAGCTCCCTTTTTGCCACTGGCAAATCACTTTCTCTTTTCCTTGAGCATTTAGCTCCTTGCTTTCACTTTTAACCCTTCGAAAGTACCTCGTCCGACGGGTCACTGCCCAGGGAGTCCTGCTCCACTTGACGAGTCTCAAATTCGAAGGCGCCAATTACATTTTCTTTATGCTTTTAGCCACTTTTAGCTTGCTTTTAATCTTTGCCTTTTTGCAATAATTTTTCCTCTTATCCTAGGTCTTGCCATAAGGATAACCAGAGAGTCTCCTGGACTCTTAAACATTTCTCTTTTATTTCTTTAACTCAAATTGAAGTTAAAGTTATTATCCATTTGCCCAGACACCCTATGACCTTCTAGGGTTATATTGATCAACTCTTTAAACTGGGGATCTTATCCCACTTTCCTGATTCCTCATTGAATCCTAGAGTTAACTTAACTCTACTTTCCTGTTCCACTATTATCTTGGAGTTACATTGATTCTAATTTCCTGTTTTCCTTTCATGTCTCCACACTTGATCCATTTTTCCATTCTCTTGATTCCTTACTGAATCCTAGAGTCAACCTGACTCTATTTTTCTATCTGTGAGTTTAAACTCTTCTAGCTCAACTTAGGTTCCCTTTACCTAAGTTCCATGTCAACTTAGGTTCCCTTTACCTAAGTTCTATGTCAACCTGACCCTAACATGCTCACAATCATAATAGCTAATCCTTTTTCATGCATGCAGTTAATTTCATTTCATTCATCAAATAGTAATTACTTCTACGCATGCATATTCATCATATATCTTTGGCAACCAACAGTTGCACCTTTCCTCTGTGTTCATTTACACATGCACATCTATTCCTCTAACTCTGGCAACCAATAGTTGCACTTTTCCATCTGAATCTATGTACACAGGCAATCATAATCATATTTACCTAACGCCTCTAACAGGCTGCTATCATGCTTCGAATCGAAAAGCAAAGGAGCAAGGGGAGAGGTCACCCAATTTCGGCAGATTTCCCCACCTTGTGGTGTACCCAATTGCTTGTAGACACTTGCAATTGGTCTCCACGCGATTCCACTTGTTTTTCTTGAGCTTGCAAGCAAAACGGCGCGCATTCGCCGAGTCCGCACGCAAAACGGTGCACGTCCCCTATACCTGCACGCAAAACGGTGCATGTCATTAAAAATCCACACGTAAAATGATGCGCACCACATCAGCCGGCACGCAAAACGATGCGCGGCAACACGATCTGCACGCAAAACGGTGCACGTACCTCGAAACTGCACGCAAAATGGTGCACGCCTCACTATGGGGTAGCACGCAAAACGGTGCACATTATTTTCCAACCCTACATGCAAAACAGTGCATAACATTAGCGACGGCAAGCAAAACGGTGCGCGACAACACGAACTGCACGCGAAACGGTGCACATCTGACTGTAGGGTTGCACGCAAAACGGTGCATATTTTTTCTAGCCCTGCACGAAAAATGATGCAACCATTAGAATCTACACGCAAAACGATGCACACTCTACTGTAGGGTTGCACGCAAAACGGTGCACATTTTTCGACCGTGCACGTAAAACGAGACGTATTGTTAGAGTCTGCACGAAAAACGGTGCCCGTTAGTCCAACCTGCGCGCAAAACGAAGCACATACCTCGTATTGGCGCGCAAAACGTTGCACGTTTCTTTTCCAACTTTGCACGCAAAACGGTGCGCGCATTTCGAATTTGCACCCAAAACAGTGCGCGTTTGTCGAGTCCGCACGAAAAACGGCGCGTATCTCCCACGAGCGGCACGCAAAACGAGGCGCGCCCAAAACGCCCGCAAAACTCGAGCAGTAAAACGGCACAGAAAAGTTGGGTCCCTAACATGCACGTGGGCAAAAGGGTCAAATCCAAAAATCCAAAGGAAACCTTAAAACTGTGCCAAAAATACCGCAAAACGACAAACGGGGCCTACCTCGACAACATCGTGCCGTCCAATCACGCCCAATAGGCTTTTTGGAACATCTTGCACGCTCCACGGAGTCCACGGCGTGCTCGTGCGCCCACAAAAACCCCAGGCGGAATCGCCCTCTCCCTCTCCTGGTACGCTCGGGTGAAGCCAAAAAGGGAAAAAGGGAGAAAAAGGAGCCGTTTCGGGCCTTTATAGGCCGAAAAACCGGTTTCGGGCGCACCTTTCGGGCGCCCGAAACATTTTCGGGCGGCTACAGTAAAAACCCCGCCGCGGTCCACGAGTCCACGCCATGCCAGCTCAGCGCCACGTCACCACGCTCGGCCAACCGGACTGTGACACGTGTCCCTGGACCCGTGCACCGCGACCAACGAACAGCGGCGGCCAATGGGAGGCCGCCACGTGGACCGCACCCACGCCTGCTCTGACGCCCGGTCGCAGCGTTACGTCGCGTCAGCGCGTCGCGTTGCGCTGACCGACGAATGGGAGGCCGACACGTGGCCTCCCCCGCTGACACCGCGACAGGCCCGCCGCGGCTTCCCCGCGCACGCCTGCCGCCTCGTCTGCTGCGTCCAATGAGGAGACGCCACGTGGCGTCTCCCCACCTACCACGCGGCCTCGGGCCGCGCGCCACAGCGCTCGCGCGCGCGAGCCTTGCCTTGGGATTCGCGCCCGCCGCCTCGGGATCCGTGCCAACTGCCTCGGGATCCATGCCACTGCCTCGGGATCCGTGCCGCTACAGTAACGTTCGGGCGCACCCATTCTGGACCGGGCTGCTATAGTAACCGGTTCGCTACAGTGCCCGGACCCGGTTCGCTGCAGCCCGAAAACCGGGTATGCTACAGTTGTTTCCGGGCGCCCGGAATCCACTTTCGGGCGCCCGAAACTTGGGCCCAAGCCCAGTTTCGCCCGTTTTCGTGCGTTCTCGCCCGTTTTTTGCCCTTTTTCGCTCAAATTTGACGGGCAGCCACAGTTTAACTTGATTTACCTCATGGTACTTAAATTTTTCAATTTGGACCCTTTTTGGTTTACCAAAAGTCCCACTGCATCTGAATTCGCTGGCGGAGCCCGTTCTCTCAATCCGGGCGTCCGATCAACGCGAAACTTTTACTGTGGCCATAAAATATATTTACGGAGCTCCCGTAATTTTCTCGGAATTTTCCGAAACTGTGAATTTTCCACTTACAATCTGGGCCCACTTTCTCATATAAAATTCTAGATCTCTTAATTTAATTCCGATTTGGGCCCAATTCACTTCCGAGTAACCCTTTACTTTTCTACCTCCATAAAAATAGTATTTTATACTATTTTTATTTACATTGGTTTATATTCCAAGTTCTGGTTCACTACAGTTCTCTGCTAGTCTGGTTAAACATGCAACATATGACGGGGTGCTAGGCCAAGTTCCAATAATATCAATTAAATAAACTGAAACATAAGATAGGGAACATTAACAGATATGATCATCAAAATCAATCAAAATAAGCCTCATCTCCCTCAACATGCTCTCAACTAGAATAGGTAAACACAATCCAGTTTACAACCTGCGAGATCTCAAATTCACTAAAGCATGTCCAATAAATCGAGTAAGCATCAATCCACATAATCTGGATCATTTCTCACGCTTATATCTCAATCCTATAGGTTGTACATTAAATTATGCATGCTATCAATCACATAGTGTAATGCTTCCCTTAGGTAAGCTTTCATCAATCATTTTCACGAATATCTATCCTGCAATTCACATACAATACCTTTACTAAGCTTACCTCTCAACTATATATTGGTACACTAAACATGCATGCATTCTATCAAATAGAATTAGAGAACTGTCCACTAGTTCTGGAGACGAAGCAACCCACTTGAATCGCTTTCCGCAGGCAAAGCCGAAGTCGGTGAAGTGCGCAGTCATTCGCTAACAAAAATCCACCGAAACCGCGCCCTCGGTACTCGGTCTCACAAGCCTCTGCTCAAACCAACATCACAGCCAACGACAAAATCAATACCCCAAACTGCATTTGCTGTTCTGCAAGACAGCATAGAAAAGGGAATTTTTCACCTGCGTGCCGTCCTCCAAAAAATCCAGAAAAGTCACGGCTACGATCCACGCGACGAGTAGATACAAATCGAGTATTTATACTCCTCGTTTCGATACATGTAGGCCAAGATACAATCAAATCATCGCGGTAAGTCAAACTCCCACACGAACATAAGTGTGCGGAAATCAGTCCCAAAGAAGCTTAAACATCACATTCGAAGATTCCTCCAAAAATTCTGATAAAAATACGATTGCATTCCTCTCTAAGCGTAGATGTCGATCGAGTCCTTAAATGTCTCAATCCGATGCCCATAGGCCGAGAAATCCCAACAATACTCCATCGCTGTCCAACACCTCATAGCAGTACAAGGGGTCAAAAGATACCTCAGAAATACCACCAAAAACTCCAAACAGAGCAAAGTGATCAACACGGAAATCGAAGGCGTACCTCTCGTGAACGCACTGCCACAAAAATCGGCTCAAAACTTCATCGGGGTGATCCAGGGGACCTCGCGGACTGAAATGCGACGGTAGAAGCCACAATCGAAGGAGCGTCAAAGAGCGCCGCGTTGCAGAAATCGCCGATGCTGCGGCCTCCAAAAATTCTGGGAATACTCCACGAGGTGAAGAACACAATGAAGAACAACTTCTCTATTGGGTGCTCTCGGAGAAAGGCTCAAAAAACCTGAAAAAACAAAGTGGGAAGCACTATTTATAGGCCCAGCCCAAGTCAACCCATTTTCCGAATTTGGGCACCGAAATTGGGTGCCCGAAGCTTTCGGGCGCCGATTTGCGCCCACGGACCGCCCGCGAAGAGCGCCCGGATTCACCCGGGCGCGACGCGTGTCCCAAACAGCGGACAGCGAGCGCCCGGCGAATCCACTGCCACCACGCGGTCCGATCGAGTCAGCGCGGGTGTGTGGCACCCGCCAACCGCGGGGCGCCACGTGGCGCCCGCACCTGACCCCGCCAACTCCGCGCAATGCCCATCCAACGGGAAGCCACCACGCGTCCACCGCCTCCGCTTGCTGCGCCCGGTGGACGGGCCCGATGCACCTGCCGAACCTGAAGCCGCCACCTATCCCCAGTGCGTCCAATGGGAAGGCGCCACGTGGCACACCCAACCACCACACGTCGCGCCTGCCCGCGCTCCTGCTCGGCCTCCCCAGTTAGCCCGCGTGCTCCCGCATGGACCGTCCGCGCTGCGCCACCCAATTAGGGGCTGCCACGTGTGTCACGTCCCGAGTGTAAACCAGAACTCGGGCTCGTCTACAGATCCGCCGTGCACACGGAATTTCTGCATACACGAAGCGCCGGTAACCTGCTTAAATAAATCAGATACAATAATAGAGCAATAAAACAGAGCTGAACTGAAAATACTACATCTCAGACTGAATAGGAAGTAAAAATACAAAATGACTGTAAAATAAAGTACAAGTCTCTCTCCCAGCTCACCACAAATATACAACCAGCTGGCTAAAGCCAGACCCCAAAAGTAAAAGTACTACCTTCTGAGATAGGATACATAAGAGGTACAAGTCTAGCTACTCACTGTCAGGCCCACTGTCTAGCTACTCAGCCGTCCTCTCTCCTCGACCCGCCGCTGTATGTCCAGCAGCACCCGCAGAAGGCTCTGCAAAACAAAGGAGAAGAAAAGAAAAAAGAAGAATGGGGGTGAGAACTACTAGTGAACCAGTAGCCTCCCCTAGTGGGTAAAGCCTCACGCCCTGACACACCCACTAGGTCTACCAGAGGCAAAAAGGGGAAGAAGAGTGGTAAGTAATAAAACTACTGTAAAGGAAAAACTACCACTACTATGCCTCTAAAAATGCAGTACTTGTTACGGCATTTTGGTGTTGGCATATTTCGTGAGTCAAGTCAGTAAGTTGAGTCGGAGTCTTAAAGGGATCAAATTGTCAAATCAGCCTTCGAAGACTCATTGAAGATTCAGCATGAGCCCAAGTCAACTCTCAGGTATGATTAAATATTGTTCATGGTGATTAAAGTTCATTTATAATCATTGGAAACAGGAAATTAATGAAAACCGGTTTAGCCTTGGTTTTAGGAACTTGGTTTTAACTTACAACTTAATTTAAGTTTGGATTCCGGTACTTGGTTTATTTTGGATAAAGTTTATCTTGGAAAAATCAGTTTTTACATTGAGTACCGGAACCACACTTGAAGTTCCTCAAACCCGACACAGAATTTTCTGTAATTTGTATTGCGTACCGGAACACAGACTCGCGTACCGGAACACAATAGAAAAATCTGTGTTTTGCACCATTGAGTACCGGAACATGATAAGTGGTACCGGTACACAATGTTACCTCGGGAAAAGTTTCCTAAACCGACTCTAATTCGTTTCCAAGGGTTATAAATAGACACTTAGGGTTTCTCGAATAGAATGACCGATACCGAAAACACTCGAGAGCAACCCTAGAGGCTAGGTTTTTATCGTTCTTCTTTTAGCCTCTTTTAGGTCAATTCGACGGTTCTTCCAAGATCTATCTTTTGTCGAATTGATCTAATCTTTGCTTAGAATTTCTTTCTACGGTTCTTCAATGATAATCTAAGCAAAGGATCACCATCGAAGCCTATATTTCTTATCGGCTGAGTTTGCGTCGTGGATTCGACGTGGCACCGTGGATTCGGTGTGTTGAAGGCGTTTCGTGGATTCGAAACGTGTGCTCGTGGATTCGAGTGGCGTTCGTGGATTCGAACGTGTGCAGTGGACGTGCAATCGGTGGAGCGCAAGGTCCGAAGAACTTGAAGGAGGGGTCGAGTCCGTGGAGTCGGTAATCACCTTGTTATTCTTCTTTTCTTAGTGGATTGTTATTGCGTGTTGGTCCCGTGGTTTTTCTCCTGGATTGGAGTTTCCACGTAAATCTCGGTGTGTTGATTTTTATTTTCCGCATTGGTTTTTATTTTTGCACTGAGATTGGTTTTTATAATATTACACCTATTCACCCCCCTCTAGGTGTTTGATAGTACCTATTTAGATCCTTGTGGATCCTAAATAACTCTACAATTGGTATCAGAGCGGGTTTTAGGTTTATCTATCATGTTGGGTGAAAGTGGTAATATTTTTAGACCTCCTCTTTTTGATGGGACCAATTATGCATATTGGAAAGTGCGGATGAGAGCTTTTCTCATCTCAATTGATGAGCGGGTATGGCAAACCGTTGAATACGGTTGGGTGCATCCGGTTGAGGAAGTAGGAAATTCTACTACCCCAAAACCTCGCTCTAGATGGTCCAAAGAGGAAATCGAAAGATCTTCTTACAATGGGAAAGGTATGAACGCTTTATATAATTCTCTTTCCTCGACTGAGTTTACACGAATTTCCGCGTGTGAAACCGCGAAGGAAATTTGGGATATTCTCAAAATTACACATGAGGGTACTAATCTTGTAAAAATTCAAAAGCTCCAGATGCTTACAAGTCAATTTGACTCTATTCATATGGAAGAGCATGAATTGTTTACAGATTATTACACTAGACTTCAAGATGTAATTAATACATGTGCTAATTTAGGAGAAAAGATCCCGGAGTCGAAAATTGTAAGAAAGATTCTTCGGACTCTTCCGGAACGGTTTAGGGCAAAGGTTACCGCCATTGAAACCGTTAGTCATCCGGATGAGATGAGTGTAGAGGAATTAGTAGGTGCTTTGCAAACTTATGAGATGACTTTTCCTACTAATCAAAATTCTTCCAAGTCTTCTTCTAAGCTTACAGGTATTGCATTCAAATCAACAAAGGAAGAAGATAGCGAATCGAGTTCCGACGATGAAATCTCTTTTGCCGATTTTGAAGAACAATTGGCGCGGATCACAAAGAAATTTCGTCGGAAATTTTGGAAGAATCGAACCGATGGATCTTCATCCACGAAACCATCTAAAGGATCATCGGGTTCTAAATCCTCTAAACTCAAAGGCGTTGCAAAACCTTCTAAAGAAAAAGAAAAAGATGATTTCGAAGGGAAAATCCGATGTTATCGATGCAAAGGCTACGGCCATATTTCAACGGATTGTCCTTCTAAGAAATCATACAAAAAGAAGGCTTTGCAAGCAAAAACTTGGGACGATTCTAGTTTCGATGAATCGACCTCAAGTGAAGAGGAAAAAGAAAAAATTGTTGCTTTTCATGCCTCTCAAATTCCCTCTTCTAATTTGTGCTTATCATCTTTAGTCACTGACTCTATTCCTTTGATTTTGCATGAAACATCAACATCCGGAGGAGAGTCATCAAGTGAGGGGGAGTCGGACGAAGAAGAACTCGTTGAGGCATACCAACAACTTCTTGCGGAATCAAAGAAGATGGCCAAGCATATCAAGAAGTTGAGGAAGCAACGACTTGAAGTTCTAGACGAGAATCAAGCTTTAAAGATCAAACTTCATGATCTCGAGGAGGAACAAGGACGGTTATTGGATAACAATAAAATCCTCCAAGAAAAGCTAAACCAATCGGAGACACACGCTAAATCATATATGGACAAGATTGGTTTTCTTGAAAAGCAGTTTGAGGAAATTCATGTCACCAACCAAGCATTGACCAAGCAAGTTCATCAACTTAAATCCGACATACAAAGGCTTTCAACCGGTTCCAAGAAACTTGATTGTATGTCCGGATTAGGTCAAACAAGCAAGGTTGGTTTGGGATTTAAAAAGAACCAAACTGTGAAGGCTTCAAGTTCCACAATAAATTGAAGGAAAGAACTTGTCACCTATGTGGACTTGAAGGACACTTGGTGAAGAATTGCCCGAAAAAGAGAAAGAAAAATCCTTCGGCGACTTCATCTACGGAGCGGACTCAACGGAATCAAAAGACACATCAAGTCAAAGGAGTTCACTCAACCCACCAAAGGTCCGAGCCACAACATCAATCATTCAAGTGGATCATTGCGAGGCAAAGACCTAAGGTGGACCAACAGTCAAAGCGGACAACCCCCGGCCACAACGAATCAAGACAACCCAAAATCCAGCGATTTTGGATTCGGAAAGGTGATATCTTTCCTTGTCTTAAGTTCTAAATAGCTTATGACTGTATGTAATGCTTTGATTGGTTTTCTCTTCATATTTTGCTTAATCTTTGCATTACATGTTTTTCAATGCTCTTTGTTTTTATACTTTGTTTTTGAACAAAAGGGTTTTTATTGAACAAGTGCATTGAATAAAAAGGAGCTTCACGTTCATTCACTCCAAATTAATTTTACTTGGACTATCAACTTGACTCCATAATCATAATCTTGAAGACACTTCATTAGAGGAGTTGTTTAATTGAGCATTGGTTAAATTGACTTTAATTGCATCCTTTCACGCATTTAGAAATTTATTATGCTTTTGATATCAAAATATTTCAATGTTGCAATGATCATTTATGTTAATTAAATCATCTTTTAAGTGATCAAAGTCAATTTCTCTCTCAATGATCTCTTGGTATAGTCATTATCTTATTTGATTGCTTAGTCGAGTATGAATGCGAGATCAATTTTTGGTTGAATACCTTATATATTAAATAATTGATAGCCAATTGAGGGGGAGTCAAAGAAAAGTAAAATGCTCAAAAGATGTGGAAAGAGTTACATCCCAATGAGGAGTGTGAAAACTACCACCACATGGAGGAAAAAGAAAGAAAGAAAAAGATACCCCATTGTAACCGTGGGTTCGTTTGCCTTTCTGGGCCTTCGCTTGTTTTTTTTATTTAACCGCTTACCGACCAAGGGGTCCGGGGGGGTGACGGATAATTTTCGTGTTTTCTGGGTAGACCGTCGGGGCTCGCGGGAAATTTTGAAAAATAAGGCTCGCGAAACGGAGACCGGCAGCGCAATCGGTTTTGGATTCCGACTCCGGAATCTCCCAGAATAAATTCCGGAAGTTTTGTACGACTCAGGTGACTAACCCAAAATATCGGGGGCGGACTGGACCCAAGTTCGCACCCTGATCGACCCTCCTAAATGATTTTGGGATTAGCCCGATTGCGCCAAATCGGCTATTTAATTCGGTTGGGGGTTTTCGGGTTCGAGAAAAAAACCCCCTTCGTATTATTTTTCCCCCTCCTTGCCCTAGGCGTACGACACCGAGCGAAACGAGGAACCCACTTCCCCAACCCTTCCCTTCCCCATCCGATCGCCTGGAGAACCAAGGCGGAGCGGTCGAGAAAAGGGAAGATCGCCGGCACGCCCTTCGGTACCAAGCGCGCAAGAACAGGACGATCCCTCTTCCTCCATTGTCCAATCCTAAGCCGACGAAACCAAGGTGAGCATAATTAAGGTTTCATGGTTTGAAGTTCCCGTTCTTGTTCTTGGGGGGGGGAGAGGAAAAGCCATCGGAGGCCGGCGCGAGCGGCACCACGCCCGCGCCCGCATGCGGGCGGCCCCGCGTACGGCCGGCCCGCATGCGGGCGGCGCCGCATGCGGGTAGCCCCGCATGCGGCCGGCCCCGCACGCGGGCGGCGCCGCATGCGGGTAGCCTCGCATGCGGCCGGCCCGCCTGCGGCCGGCCCCGCATGCGGGCGGCGCCGCATGCGGGTAGCCCCGCATGTGGGCGGCGCCGCATGCGGGTGGCCCGCATGCGGCCGGCCCGCGTGCGGCCGGCGCCGCATGCGGCCGGCGCCGCATGCGGCCGGTCCCGCATGCGGCCGGCCCGCATGCGGGCGGCGCCGCATGCGGGTAGCCCCGCATGCGGCCGGCGTCGCATGCGGCCGGTCCCGCATGCGGCCGGTCCCGCATGCGGCCGGCGCCGCATGCGGCCGGCGCCGCATGCGGGTAGCCCCGCATGCGGCCGGCCCGCATGCTGCCGGCGCCGCATGCGGCCGGCCCGCATGCGGCCGGTCCCGCATGCGGCCGGCGCCGCATGCGGGCGGCGCCGCATGCGGGTAGCCCGCATGCGGCCGGCCCGCATGCGGGCGGCGCCGCATGCGGGCAGCGCCGCGTGCGGGCGGCGTCGCGTGCCGGTGACGCCGTGTGCGGGCGGCCGCGCACACGGGCGGCACGCCACCCAGCCGCGCGGAGCCGGGTATGCTCGTGCTGGCAGTGCACGAGGGGTAGGAGTCGGGTGTTCCAGTTTTATTAGCTTAGCAAACTTTTGAGTTACTAACTCCCGTACCGCAGGTTCGTGTAGGCCCGGGCGGACTCACCGAGACGCGAAGGAACCTAGCATCGATCGGGAGTGCGTCAACGACAAAGGTGGGTTTTTCTCTTGTGGTATAGTGCAGTGTTAGTATTTAAGAAAGGATATGAATTACAGGTTAATCGGTACTATCGCTGACGGTTTCTGTGGTTTAATGAATTACCCCGTGTATGGGTTACTATGCTCGAGATGCGACACGCGCACCCGCGGTTTGGCCACCGCAAAGGGTGCTCTTTTCCGGAAAGGCGGTCTTTGACCCGTGTTTACCCACGAGGTGACGTAGTGGGGGCCCCCGTAGGTGTGGGGTTTGAGGTACCAAGGTGGGAGCGGTGCGACCTGTCGGGACTGGTGCCCGTCGAGGTCAGGTGATACAGGTGTTAAAGGTGTTACCGGGGTAAAGGTGTTACAGTTGTTACAGGCGTCACGGGTGGCTTAGGTGCTTGCGAGTTACCCATATGAGTAGTGTGGTTGCTCCGGCTAGTCTTGTTTTTGTGGCTTGGTATTACTTTATTTGTTTTATTATTTCGTCATGATAGTGTCGCTGACTACCCACTCTGTGACAGGTACTTCCAGGGGTGAGAGGTAGGCGACGGTGAGGCCGAGGCGGGAGCGATCGGGCTGTGGGAGCCCCAGTCTTTTTTATTTCTTCTTTATTTTCCCGCATTTCATTTCGTGTTGTGGTTACTGTGTGGTTCTCGATACCCTCGTGGGGTCGTGTGGATGTTGAGTACTTTTATGTTGGATATGCACTACTGTTTCTTTTATTATCCCCGTTTGGCCGTTTTCCAAAACAAAACAAAAGAAAAGAACCTCGAAAACCGTTTTCAAAATCTTGGGTCGTGTGGGCCCGTTTTGCAAACCCTGTGGATTTATGGCATTTTTCCAAACTGTTTTCGATAACCTGAGGTCGTGTGGACCTGCTTTCAAAACTCTGGGTTTATCCTTGCAACTTAACTGGCCACGGGCATTGTTTTAGTCTTCAAGCATAGTTAACTCTGAGCTGTTGTGATTAAATGGAAAGCGTTTGACCGTTGTACTTGACGCGACGCCGTGCACATACAGAGGAGACTCTGCCCGATTTTCGAGTGAATCTGTATATGCGGCGGGTCTGGGCACGCGCCGGGGATGGAGGCTTACAAAAAGGGAAAAGAAAAAAAAAAAGAAAAATGGGCGCTTCTGACGCTTGCTTTTGTACATCGTTTCCGCTAACTAAAACCCCCGGGGCGTGACAGATTAAGATGGTATCAGAGAAAAACATTCCTTTAATCACAACGGTGACGGTCCAACATCCGCGGGAGTACCACACTTAACCGCAAGTGAAAGAAATGTGTAGGGCGTAGGGGTGTAGGACGCGAGAGATCGGGGGAGGGAAAGAGTTTGAGTTCTTTTCCTCGATAAGTGGTCGGACGCGTGTTCGTAAGGGCTAGAACTGACTGTTCTTTGTGTGTGTACAGATAGAGGGTTGGCCAAGTGAGCAACTGACAACGGAAATGGATATAGCCGACGAAGCCAATCGCCTGCTCCGCAACCAGTTGCGAGACGTGGCGGGACAACTGCTGACCCTTGCAGAGCGCCTGAGTATACTGATACAGGAACTAGAGGGCGTCGACAAATTCCGGGGTGGCAGCGGACGGTTCACCCCTCTCGGCATGCCACCGACGGGCCCTCCCGCCTTCCAGGAGGGTGCTAACTTGGCCGTGTATACCAGCAAGGAGCGCGCCCGGCAGGGGTACTCTTATCCCGGGCCGGCAGGGGACCCCCAGCGGAAGGATCGGGCGAACAAACGCCCGAGAGCCGAGCAGAACCTTGGTCAGGCGACAGAGGAACCTAGGCCACCGAAGCCGTGCGTCATATGCGGCAACGCGCACCTCATGACGAGTTGCCCGTGGCGGGACGGGCACTGCTTCCGGTGTGGCAAGTCGGGCCACACACGTTATGACTGCCCTTCGAAGCCGTGTGCCACTAGATCCCCGGCGCCGTGGCCTGAGGAGCCTAAGGGGGCTGCCGCCCCCACCCCTCAGGGGGCCCCGCCCCAAAGAACCGGCCGAGCCTGCACCCGAAGAACGCACCGGAAGGCGAACGAGGACTTAGAGGGAACGCGCACGTGCAACCGGAACCCTGCATCATCTGCAAAGGTGCGCACCCAGTAGCGGAATGCACTTGGAGGTACCACTACTGTAACCGGTGCGGCTTGCCAGATCATACCTGCGCCACCTGCCCCCAGGGACCAACCCGTGACCCCACCCCCGTACCTCCACCGCCGCGAAGACCGAAGAGCACTGCGGCTCCCGTTCGGGTAAAGGACACCCCCGGCGACCAGCAATCCGCGGACTCTTTTGACAGCAGACCCCTACCGCAACACTCGGTGCGACGCTGGCCCAAGGGCTGTGGGCGGGCTTCCTCGGCCGCTCCGGTGGACGATGCGACCTCCCAGAGTAGGGAGTGACAGGTACGTACTTATTTATTTTTTTTTTTTTTTTTGCGTTTTGCTTGTTGTTTTCCTCTCCTACGTTGTCTAGATAGGAACACTCTCCGAGCCGGAGCGACCTGCCCCCTTTTGACCCTTGCGAGCCTTTCCCTACCTTTAGCCTTACCCTTGAACTCTTCGACCGCTCCGGTTTCCGCATTAAAATTGGGAACGACGGTCTTTTCTAAGTTTGGCCTGCCATCGGGCTACTCTTAGCACCGGGTTCGGAACGAGGACATCCCGAAGACCGCCTCCCGGACCCGGTATGGCCATTACGAGGTTGCGGTTATGCTGCACGGGCTTACGAACGCCCCCGCCGTTTTTGTGGACATGATGAACCGGATCTTTAGACCCTTCCTAGACCGGTTCGTAGTGGTCTTCATCGATGACATTTTGATCTTTTCACCCACCGACGAGGAGCAGGAGGACCATTTACGGACAATACTCCAAACCCTCAGAGAGCAGAAGCTGTTCGCTAAGCTCAAAAAGTGCGAATTCTGGCTACGCGAGGTGGGATTCCTGGGACACGTGATCTCGGCAAGAGGAATCGCAGTGGATCCCAAGAAGGTGGAGTCGGTGATTGAATGGCAGCCACCGACGACGGTGACGGAGATTCGCAGCTTCTTGGGATTGGCGGGGTACTACAGACGTTTCGTCGAGGGTTTTTCGAAAATTGCGGCCCCTCTAAACCGGTTGACCAGAAAAGGAGAAAAATTTGTGTGGACGGCCCAATGCTAGGAAAGCTTCGAGGAGCTAAAGAAAAGGCTAACCAGGGCACCAATACTGGTGCTGCCGACCCCCGGAGAGGACTACGAGGTGTACTGCGATGCCTCGAGAACCGGCCTCGGGGGGGGTTTTGATGCAGCAGGGGAAGGTGACTGCCTACGCCTCTAGGCAGCTCAAGGACTACGAAAAGAACTACCCGATACACGATCTAGAACTGGCCGCAGTGGTGTTCGTTCTAAAGTTATGGAGACACTACCTCTTTGGTGCCCACTGTAACATTTTCTCGGACCACCAGAGCCTTAAATGCCTGTTCACTCAAAAGGAGCTCAACCTGCGGCAGAGGCGGTGGTCGGAATTACTGAAGAACTATGACTTATCAATCCAATACCACCCCGGAAAAGCAAACGTAGTGGCGGACGCCCTAAGTAGAAGGGGGGGGTTTGGAAGGGGGTTCAGCAGCCGCAATAACTAGGCAGGGCAACTTGATTGCGGACTTCGCACGACTAAGGTTGGAGGTGGTGCCGGCAGGCACGGTTGCGCGACTGCTAACTTTGGTGGTTAAGCCGACACTATTCGAGAAAATTCGAGAAGGACAACGGGCGGACTCGCACTTGCAGCACGGGCGAGATAAAACCTCCCCAGGCCAGGAGAATGACTTCGCAGTGGGAAGCAACGGCAATATACGGTTCCGCGGATGGTTTTGCGTGCCGGATCCGAAAGAATTGAAGGAGGAAATTCCAACAGAGGCACACAGCGCCCCTTATGCGGCACACCCAGGAGGCACCAAGATGTACCGAGACCTCAAGCAGACCTTCTGGTGGCCCAAGTTGAAGAGGGATGCGACGCAACATGTGGCTCAACGCCTGGTGCGCCAACAGATAAGGGCGGAATATCAGCGGCCGGCGGGGAAATTACAACCCTTGCCAGTGCCAGAATGGATGTGGGATCATATCACCATGGACTTCGTCACCGGGTTCCCACGTTCACAGCAAGGACATGACGCAATATGGGTCGTGGTGGACCGGCTGACCAAGTCAGCGCACTTCCTGCCCACCCACACGACCTGGACCAGAGAGCGGTTGGCTCAGGTCTACCTCGGCGAGATTGTAAGACCGCATGGAGTACCGGCGTCGGTCACATCGAATAGAGGCACGCGCTTCGTCTCGAAGTTTTGGCAGAGTCTGCAGCGAGCCTTGGGGACCAAACTGCAGTTCAGCACGGCCTTTCACCCGCAGACAGACGGGCAAACGGAGCGAGTGATACAGACGCTAGAGGACCTACTTCGGGCCTGTGTACTTAGTTGGGGGGGGTCGGTTGGGAGCGCTACCTGCCACTTGTAGAATTTGCTTACAACAAACAGCCACCGGGCCAGCATCCAGATGGCGCCCTACGAAGCCCTATATGGGAGACGCTGCCGATCCCCGATCTGTTGGGACGACTTGGGAGAACGGAAGATCTCGGGACCCGACTTGGTGGAAGAAACGGAGGAGAAGGTGCATCTCATCAGACAGCGCTTGCCAACCGCCCAGCGTCGACAAATGGGCTACGCGGATCGAAGACGCCGCGACTTGGAGTTCCAGGTGGGAGAATGCGTGTTTTTGCGGGTCTCGCCGTCCAGGGGGATCAAGCGATCCGAGTTAAGGGGCAAGTTGAGCCCGCGGTTCGTGGGGCCGTTCGAGATCCTGGAGCGCATTGGCCCAGCGGCTTACCGACTCGCCCTACCACCGAACCTCAACCAAGTCCACGATGTGTTCCACGTTTCGATGTTCAAGAAATACCTTCCCGAACCATCCCATGTTCTGGACGTCTCGACACTCGAACGGAAAGAGGACCGAAGCCTCGAGGAAACCCCGGTGCGAATCCTGGCAAGAGAGAAAGCAAGACACTACAAAACCGAGTCATACCCTACGTGAAGGTGCTGTGAAACAATCACGAGGAGCGGGAAGCGAGGTGGGAGCTAGAGTCGAAGTTGCGGGAGACCTACCCCTTTCCTTTCACCGCGGACCAGGATTGAGTTTCGGGGACGAAACTCGTTTTTAGAGGTGAGTGGTGTAGTAACCGTGGGTTCGTTTGCCTTTCTGGGCCTTCTCTTGTTTTTTTTATTTAACCGCTTACCGACCAAGGGGTCCGGGGGGGTGACGGATAATTTTCGTGTTTTCTGGGTAGGCCGTCGGGGCTCGCGGGAAATTTTGAAAAATAAGGCTCGCGAAACGGAGACCGGCAGCGCAATCGGTTTTGGATTCCGACTCCGGAATCTCCCAGAATAAATTCCGGAAGTTTTGTACGACTCAGGTGACTAACCCAAAATATCGGGGGCGGACTGGACCCAAGTTCGCACCCTGATCGACCCTCCTAAATGATTTTGGGATTAGCCCGATTGCGCCAAATCGGCTATTTAATTCGGTTGGGGGTTTTCGGGTTCGAGAAAAAACCCCCTTCGTATTATTTTTCCCCCTCCTTGCCCTAGGCGTACGACACCGAGCGAAACGAGGAACCCACTTCCCCAACCCTTCCCTTCCCCATCCGATCGCGTGGAGAACCAAGGCGGAGCGGTCGAGAAAAGGGAAGATCGCCGGCACGCCCTTCGGTACCAAGCGCGCAAGAACAGGACGATCCCTCTTCCTCCATTGTCCAATCCTAAGCCGACGAAACCAAGGTGAGCATAATTAAGGTTTCATGGTTTGAAGTTCCCGTTCTTGTTCTTGGGGGGGGGAGAGGAAAAGCCACCGGAGGCCGGCGCGAGCGGCACCACGCCCGCGCCCGCATGCGGGCGGCCCCGCGTACGGCCGGCCCGCATGCGGGCGGCGCCGCATGCGGGTAGCCCCGCATGCGGGCGGCGCCGCATGCGGGTGGCCCCGCATGCGGCCGGCCCGCATGCGGCCGGCCCGCATGCGGCCGGCGCTGCAGGACCGGCCGCATGCAGGACCGGCCGCATGCGGCGCCGCATGCGGGTAGCCCCGCATGCGGCCGGCGCCGCATGCGGCCAGGCCGCATGCGGCCGGTCCCGCATGCGGCCGGCCCCGCATGCGGGCGGCGCCGCATGCGGGTAGCCCCGCATGCGGCCGGCCCCGCATGCGGGCGGCGCCGCATGCGGGTAGCCCCGCATGCGGCCGGCGCCGCATGCGGCCGGCGCCGCATGCGGCCGGGCCCGCATGCGGCCGGTCCCGCATGCGGGCGGCGCCGCATGCGGGTAGCCCGCATGCGGCCGGTGCCGCATGCGGCCGGCCCCGCATGCGGGCGGCGCCGCATGCGGGCAGCGCCGCGTGCGGGCGGCGTCGCGTGCCGGTGACGCCGTGTGCGGGCGGCCGCGCACACGGGCGGCACGCCACCCAGCCGCGCGGAGCCGGGTATGCTCGTGCGGGCAGTGCACGAGGGGTAGGAGTCGGGTGTTCCAGTTTTATTAGCTTAGCAAACTTTTGAGTTACTAACTCCCGTACCGCAGGTTCGTGTAGGCCCGGGCGGACTCACCGAGACGCGAAGGAACCTAGCATCGATCGGGAGTGCGTCAACGACAAAGGTGGGTTTTTCTCTTGTGGTATAGTGCAGTGTTAGTATTTAATAAAGGATATGAATTACAGGTTAATCGGTACTATCGCTGACGGTTTCTGTGGTTTAATGAATTACCCCGTGTATGGGTTACTATGCTCAAGATGCGACACGCGCACCCGCGGTCTGGCCACCGCAAAGGGTGCTCTTTTCCGGAAAGGCGGTCTTTGACCCGTGTTTACCCACGAGGTGACGTAGTGGGGGCCCCCGTAGGTGTGGGGTTTGAGGTACCAAGGTGGGAGCGGTGCGACCTGTCGGGACTGGTGCCCGTCGAGGTCAGGTGATACAGGTGTTAAGGTGTTACCGGGGTAAAGGTGTTACAGTTGCTACAGGTACTACAGGCGTCACGGGTGGCTTAGGTGCTTGCGAGTTACCCATATGAGTAGCGTGGTTGCTCCGGCTAGTCTTGTTTTTGTGGCTTGGTATTACTTTATTTGTTTTATTATTTCGTCATGATAGTGTCGCTGACTACCCACTCTGTGACAGGTACTTCTAGGGGTGAGAGGTAGGCGACGGTGAGGCCGAGGCGGGAGCGATCGGGCTGTGGGAGCCCCAGTCTGTTTTATTTCTTCTTTATTTTCCCGCATTTCATTTCGTGTTGTGGTTACTGTGTGGTTCTCGATACCCTCGTGGGGTCGTGTGGATGTTGAGTACTTTTATGTTGGATATGCACTACTGTTTCTTTTATTATCCCCGTTTGGCCGTTTTCCAAAACAAAACAAAAGAAAAGAACCTCGAAAACCGTTTTCAAAATCTTGGGTCGTGTGGGCCCGTTTTGCAAACCCTGTGGATTTATGGCATTTTTCCAAACTGTTTTCGATAACCTGAGGTCGTGTGGACCTGCTTTCAAAACTCTGGGTTTATCCTTTCAACTTAACTGGCCACGGGCATTGTTTTAGTCTTCAAGCATAGTTAACTCTGAGCTGTTGTGATTAAATGGAAAGCGTTTGACCGTTGTACTTGACGCGACGCCGTGCACATACAGAGGAGACTCTGCCCGATTTTCGAGTGAATCTGTATATGCGGCGGGTCTGGGCACGCGCCGGGGATGGAGGCTTACAAAAAGGGAAAAGAAAAAAAAAAAGAAAAATGGGCGCTTCAGACGCTTGCTTTTGTACATCGTTTCCGCTAACTAAAACCCCCGGGGCGTGACACCCATGTATGCAAAGCAAATTTTTGTTTTAAAATTGTTGATGAAATGCATAATGAAATACTTGACTCAGTCATATTTCATGGTTGGTATAAGGTGGGATTTTTGATACAAGATGCTCAAAGAGCCACTCCTTCAACAGATTGTCTAGATATATTATCTAACTTATCTGGGATTTTAAACATCTATTGATCTTGGTATTTCATTTTCTTTACCAAAATTGATGATTTGATAAAGGCATTACACATAAGATCAAGATAGATGTGATTGAAGTTGTTCAACTTTAAGTATTTTAATTTTCATAAATTTTCGTTTCATTTTTGAGTATTTTTGATAGATTTGGTATAATCTATTTCTTGTTGCATGAAACGATGACTTTTGTTTAAAGTTGATGTGTTAAAGTGGTTACATACTCTTTCTGGTTTTTATTTTTCTAAATTATTCTAATGAAAGAAATTTGGATTGAATGACATCTATGTGAATTCATTGTTTTTCAAAGCACTTAAATGGATTTCTTGATGGTATACAAATCGGTATTTGAAAAGATGACAAAATTTGGATTTGTTTCAAGAATTTTTAGCTTTTTGGCTCTGTTGTTCCGGTACCTGCTTTTTAGTACCTGGAAATCCAATCCGGATTAGAAAACTCAATCCGGATCCCGAATCATGAAAATCCCTGTTTTTCACTTGCGTACCGGTACTACTCTTTTCGTACCGGAACTACATTGCGGATCCGGATCACCCCCTGTTTTTCAATCCGGAACCCGAACGAAGGATTTTCGGTTTTTGCACTGCGTACCGGTACGCGACTACTTGTACCGGTACACGATTCTGGATTTCTTTATATTCCGGAATTCTTGTGTTTTATTTCATCTCTCCCACTTCAAAACCCTCCCTCTCTCTCTCTAAAACATCTAAAAAGGGTTTTCTCTTCAAGATCAAGAGATTTGTTGCTTTGATTTGTAAGTTTCTACATTGATCTTGGTTTCTTTAACTTCAAAACCCTAGTTTTTAGGTTTGATGTTGTTTTTAGAGATTTTTGAGTAGATCTTTGCTTCTAATGAAATCTCTTGCATAAATCACCCCTAATTCATGTTTAGAACATATTTAGTACATCTCTATGCATTTAGATTCAGGTTTTCATGCTTATATGTTTGAATCTATCATTTGCATGTGTTCTTAACATAGAGAAAATTGAAATTTTAGGGCTTTTGATGTAAATGGTTTTTAAATGATGAATCATCAATTGTGACATGTTTAGAATGTTTCTTAGACATGTTTAAACCTTTCTATAAGATCAAATCATAGTGCATTATGTTCTTTGTAGGAAATGGCATTTTCATGGCTTCTTGCACTAGTGATCTTGATGGCCACTGGAAGTGGACGTGGTCGTGGTTCTGGAAAGAAGAAGACTACTAAACGATCACGAGAGGAAGGTTCGACAAGCTCAGATTCTGAAAATTCCTCAGAATATGAAGAAGAAACGGTTCAAGGAAAGGGGAAAGCACCTATGGCTCCAAGGAAAAAGAAGGTGCGGATTCTCCTCCGCGTAGAAGTACCGGTGGACCGGTAATACGCGACCGCTCTCAACGGAGATCTAATGTTGATGAAAGTGAACAGCATGTAAGTGCAAAACGCCGTGCCAGATTTGCAAACCGTACATGCATTGGAGAGCGACACGTGAATTTTAACGAGCTATGTCGTGAGGTGCCAGACTTTGCAAGGCTCTTGGAACGAAGTCAGATTCGGCCACTTGGCAGAGTTCAACCAAAGATGGGTTTTGTGTTGAGATCATCAGGGAATTCTATATGAGAGCTAACATACTGCAAAAGGACCATGACACAGGGGCTTTTATCATTGAAACAACAGTTAGAGGCGTCAAGTTTGACATTACTCCAGCAGTAATTGGGGCAAACCTTGGACTAGCTGTTGATACTTCTGGTCTTTACTACACAGATGGTGATTTCCAGCATGACACCCATTGGGACACTGTTGTGGATTCAATTTGCAAGTCAGGGACACACTCAAATAGGTCATATGTTGAATCAAAGGACCTAAAACCAGAATATCACATTTTGTCCTTAATCGTCTGCTACAACCTATTGCCAACAATGGGGACCAAAAGGATTCGATGGGATCGATTGCTACTTCTCTTTTTCCTTGGTCACCCGGAAAGTGCAAATGGAATCAACATCAACATTCCATTCTTAATTTGGCAGCAAATGGTACATGTTATTGAGGGATCAAGGCAACGTGATCTTCTACCGTTTCCAATCTTGATTACTCGTATTCTGGAAGATCATGGTGTTGACATTTCTTGTACCAAATTTGACTACGGCTTAGGCTCAATCGATGGAATCACGTTAGCCAAGTCAGTTAGCACTTTGAAGACATTTGGACACACAAAGGGCTATGCAAGTGAAGCGACTACGAGCGCACCGCCTCGCCAAGAATCTCCTGAACCAGCTGAAGTAGTAACTCTTCAGTCTTTGCAGAAAAGGATGGAGCAAGGCTTCAAGAAAATCGAGGATGGTTTAAAGAAGATATTCGAAATCCTTGGGTGCAAACACGATGATGTGGTCACTGGAGCAACTGCACCGAGTACATCTCATGGACCTACATCACATGAGGACGATGAAGATTCGGATCAGGATGAGTGATCTCTTTCCCTTCTTGTTTTTGGTTTTTAGTTTCTTTTCACTTTATGATGAACAAGAACTCTAATGGGCATGTAACTATGGACTTATCCTTCTAGTATGTTTTCTTTTTGTCGATTTTGACTGTTTGACAATTTGTGACAAAAAGGGGGAGAACAGAAAATAATGATCGTAGGGGGAGAACACGATCACAAAGGGGAGAACATAGATGCTCAAGATAGGGGGAGAACATGGAGAACATGGAGAACATGTTGGAGATGCTCAAGATAGGGGGAGATAAAAAAAATTGAAAGAGCCACAAAACAAAAGAACCAAAAGGAAGACGGATCAAATGTAGGATTTTAATTTCTAACGACTAACATTTGATTTTGTTTGGAGTTTTGTTTTGCAGGAATTACATCACTTTAAGACTCCAAGTCCTAAGTCATAGAGTATGTTCTAGGACTGTTTGGTTCAAATGTAATTTTGTATTTATTGGATCTTTCACGCAAAGAAAATCAATGTTTTGGTGATGACATTGAATTTCGATTTTTTGGTTTAAGATGAGTGACTTGAGCGCTTTTATGTATTTTTGGGTTTTGTCACGAAATTGCCAAAGGGGGAGATTGTTACGGCATTTTGGTGTTGGCATATTTCGTGAGTCAAGTCAGTGAGTTGAGTCGGAGTCTTAAAGGGATCAAATTGTCAAATCAGCCTTCGTAGACTCATTGAAGATTCAACATGAGCCCAAGTCAACTCTCAGGTATGATTAAATATTGTTCATGGTGATTAAAGTTCATTTATAATCATTGGAAACAGGAAATTAATGAAAACCGGTTTAGACTTGGTTTTAGGAACTTGGTTTTAACTTACAACTTAATTTAAGTTTGGATTCCGGTACTTGGTCTGTTTTGGATAAAGTTTATCTTGGAAAAATCAGTTTTTACATTGAGTACCGGAACCACACTTGAAGTTCCTCAAACCCGACACAGAATTTTCTGAAATTTGTATTGCGTACCGGAACACAGACTCGCGTACCGGAACACAATAGAAAAATCTGTGTTTTGCACCATTGAGTACCGGAACATGATAAGTGGTACCGGTACACAATGTTACCTCGGGAAAAGTTTCCTAAACCGACTCTAATTGTTTCCAAGGGTTATAAATAGATACTTAGGGTTTCTCGAATAGAATAACCGATACCGAAAACACTCGAGAGCAACCCTAGAGGCTAGGTTTTTATCGTTCTTCTCTTTAGCCTCTTTTAGGTCAATTCGACGGTTCTTCCAAGATCTATCTTTTGTCGAATTGATCTAAACTTTGCTTAGAATTTCTTTCTACGGTTCTTCAATGATAATCTAAGCAAAGGATCACCATCGAAGCCTATATTTCTTATCGGCTGAGTTTGCGTCGTGGATTCGACGTAGCACCGTGGATTCGGTGTGTTGAAGGCGTTTCGTGGATTCGAAACGTGTGCTCGTGGATTCGAGTGGCGTTCGTGGATTCGAACGTGTGCAGTGGACGTGCAATCGGTGGAGCGCAAGGTCCGAAGAACTTGAAGGAGGGGTCGAGTCCGTGGAGTCGGTAATCACCTTGTTATTCTTCTTTTCTTAGTGGATTGTTATTGCGTGTTGGTCCCGTGGTTTTTCTCCTGGATTGGAGTTTCCACGTAAATCTCGGTGTGTTGATTTTTATTTTCCGCATTGGTTTTTATTTTTGCACTGAGATTGGTTTTTATAATATTACACCTATTCACCCCCCTCTAGGTGTTTGATAGTACCTATTTAGATCCTTGTGGATCCTAAATAACTCTACAGTACTAGACTGGAATAACCGTATACAGCAGTAACCAACCGTCCTAGATGAACCCAATCTGTACCGCCCTGATCATCGGGCAAGTAAGCCGCGCCGATGTGATAGCAAAACTCCTGCTGCCGCCCTCATCATCGGGCCAATAAGCCGCGCCGATGTGATAGAAAAACTCAATGCCTGTCCGGCACCTAGCTAGTGCCCCGCGCGCTCCGGAATGGCACTCGAGGGGAGCTACCCACACGAGGAAAATAGCCATGTCATAAGTATCAAAAGCAGGACTGGATCGACACAAAACCCCAGTGGAACACCCCTCCACTAAAAGAAAACTGATCCCCAATGCTAACAGTCCAAAGATGCCCTGTTTTTACCTGCGAGATGGAGACCAAAAATTTTCAAAAAATTGCCGCTGCGATCCTCGCGTCGAGACGATCGAAATGAGTACTCGCATGCCCAAATCCGATACCTGTAGGCCGAGTTACAAAATCAACAAGATAACCATCCCGAAATTCCCAAGAACAAAATCTGTACAACTCCTCCCAGAAAACGTGGGATTTTCACCTTCGGCCTACCTCCAAAAATTCCAGAAAAATTCAAGGACGTTCCTTACGATGTGTAGATCCAAAACGACTATTGGCACGCCTCAATCCGACGCCTGTGCGTAAAGATATCGCCGAAATACCACAGTGCTCTACAAAACTCCTCCCAAGAAAAAGGGTAAAATGAAAGCACGGCGAACTCCAAGATAAACTCAAAAGAGGGAAACTCAAATCACGAAGATCGTAGCCCTACCTGTTGAGAAGCCAACGGAGCAAGAACTGACGAAAACGGTGGTCGGAGTAAGCCGGGGGAGTCCTCGCACCAAAACGCGACGAAGAAGATCACAAACGAACGAGTGTCGCGCCGCGCCGTAAAAATGAAAACCTCGGAATGCGTGCAGCAAAAAAATCCAGGAATCTGCAGATGGAACCAGGTCTGGGAGAGGAGGAATTCTTCTGAAGGCCGCACTGTGAGAAGAGGAGCAGGAAAAGAGTTCTCAGCTGATGTTCTCGCCCTATATATAGGCTGGAAGAAACAAATCAGAAAATGACGCATATGTCCCCACTTCCGGGCACCCGGACTTTTCGGGCCGCTACAGTGTTGGGCCCGGCCCAACACTGTGCGGGCCCGAATCCCTCCTGGGCCTCCACGTTGCCCTGCGAACAGCCAACAGCCACGCCGACCTCCCAGAGCACGACGCGTGGCCCAATGCGGAGCCGACGCGTGGCGCGCCTGATGGCGGAAAACCGCGTCAACGCAGCCCCCGTGCGCGCCTGCGCCCTCTGCATGCACGCGCCTCGAGGCCACCGACTCCTGCTCCGTGGACCCGGCCCACTGCACCAACCTACCGCCAGCTGCCACGTGTCCAGCCCTCTAGTGCACACCGGCCCGTGGACCCCGCACCTGCCCGCGCGCCCCTCGCGCCTGCCCGCGCACTGTGCGCTACCCGCGCCTGCCCGCCGTCGCACCTGCGCCTGACCAAGCCCGCGCCGTCGCCCCCGCCGCCGCCGGCGCTGCCCCAGCCGCCGGAATAGTGCCCCTCCTTACCTCGAAAATCGTGCGCGGCATCCGGGCTCCGAAAAATGCCCATAAATAGTCCATTTTCACCGTTTTCGCGCACTGAATCCAAATCCGCTATCCGATTTGCCAAATTCTAATTCCAAAAATTGCCGAAGGCATCCAAAAAGGTGTTCTTTCGTCCAAACTTTGTGCTGAGCCCAATTTTAATATCCGTTTCGCGCGAAACCACTTCTAAAGATTCGACGGAGTCAACCGATCACCCACGTGATCCATTTAAGCCCGAAGTCCGCCACTTGTGTCCAATTGGTACACAAACACATCCAACACACAGTACAAGCCCCCAGAAGCTGCCAAACACACTGCAGAAGCTCTGTTGATCCAACAGTAATCCTCTTGCGGAAATTCGGGTCCTCACATCCTCCCCGACTAAAAGAAAGTTTCGTCCTCGAAACTAAAGTCATTCCTCAACCCGGAACCTTAACCAAGTAGAGGGCTAAATATCCAATCATCCACCACTCAAGCTCCCAAGGCTATCTAATACCTCCTCCAGAGACGCGATACAATCCTCGGGTCTCTAACTAGAACAAAATAGAGGCGGGCACTCCAGAAAACCGCACCACCTCATCCAAGAATAGCTATGCTAACCGCTCGAGTGACCAAGTAGCCTGCATCGGTACAAGCATCCGCTCCTCCCCGGGCCCCGATAATCCAACCACAAGTCCAAAGGCATAAAAACTCGATCCAAGTACCTCTGTACTCCCGAGGTATCCAATATAAGTCGCCCAACTGATCACGTAGACTCTGATCTCTAATCCAAAAACCGTCGGGGCGTAGAAGCAATTCCCCAACTCTCCGGCATCAACACACAGCCATAAGCAGTCGAGATAACCAGATTACAAATCCACCTTCAGGAAGACCCGGGACCCTTACAGCTGGTAAATCAAATCCTCCATGCTCGACAAGGGTGCTAGCTCCAGATGGTCACTTCACCAAATTCCCGGGGATCCACACAAAGTCGAAGTGAACCAACCTTCCACAACTCGAATAGCACCGGCTCCCCCAAAGGCGACACACTTGGTCTGACAAAATTCCCAAAACATAGAATCTTGGAGTTGTGTCCTCAACTCTCAAACTAGAGACATGCTAGACAACTCCAATAGGAGAACAGCTGGGAACTCGCAACCAAATGGGGGTATCCCCGAGTCCCGGTGCCGCCGTAGGCCCCTCAACCACACCAGCCAAAAAGGCTACTCATCCACTGCGAAACATCCGCCTCACACACGAAGTCAAACTATAGAGGCGAAGATAACTTTCAGCAAACCCAGGTACACGAAACCGCCACTCCGGGGGAGATGTTACGGAATTTGAGTTGGCGTATTTCGTGAAAGTGTTAAGTCTTGAAGATTGAAGATGAAGAAGTTTGGATCATATACCTCAATCTCAAGAAAGAAGAATTCAAAAGGATCAGGTACGTTTAACTAAAGATTTTTGGTGATCCGAATACTTCTTATAGTGTAGAAACACTTGGAAGAATTTTTAATTGCATAAAAATCAAAAACTGGACATGGGACATGTTCAGGATCCGGATCGTGGACCTCAATCCGGATCCCGAAGGGTGGTTGTTTCATCCGCGCAGTTTCAATCCGGACCTTGGAATTTAAGTCCGGATCCCGAACGTGGAAATTGTTGAAACTGTATGAACGATCCGGATCGTGGATCTAGATCCGGATCCCGAACCCGTTTTTCTGGAAACCGTCTTTTCGCTGAGACAATCCGGATCGCCAATTCCAATCCGGATCGCCGTCCTGTAAAATTCCAGAAAAGGTTAGTTTTTGATCCTTATCTTCTTCCAATGGTTTCTAACCTATAAATAGACCCTATATTCATTTCTAGGGCACATCGGTAAAAGCCGAAAAAATAGAAAAATCCACATATAGAGAAGAAAGGAAATCAATAGATTTAATTCTATGTTTCTTCATCTATATTGATTGATTTGATTCTAGGTTTTCCATACTCAGATTTTGAGTAGAATCAAATCAATGAATACTTAGATGGTATTTCCGATCTATTTCTAATCTAAGTATTCGGCGGATCATCACCACCCAAAAACAACGATTTACCCAAAATCGGCGCGTGGACTCGCGTGGCCTTGTGGATTCAAGGTGCAACCGCTCTCGTGGATTCGGAGCGAGGTACGTTCGTGGATTCGAAGCGTGCTACTGGGTGAAGACCGTGGATTCGGTCGGACGTCGTGGACTCGACGTTGGACGCTGTGGATTCAGCGTTGGGCGCGGATCGTGGATTCGAGAAGCGTCGTGGAGCGAGCGGAGAAGATCTACTAGGAGCGTATGGTAAAAGGTTGAGTCGTCTGTGAGTACGTTATATCACCTTGTACGTGTTTAATTCTAGTGGATTTCGCCGTGTTATCGGTCCCGTGGTTTTTTACTCCGGTTTGGAGTTTTTCCACGTAAAAATCTTGCGTGTTCATTTTTATTTCCGCATTGGGTTTTATTGCGCAATGATTTTTTGAGTGTTTATTGTTTACACCTATTCACCCCCCTCTAGGTGTTTTTTCCCCTATTTAGATCCAATTATACATAACCCAACAAGTGGTATCAGAGCGGGAATAGGGTTGTAAACAATGGTTGAAGGTGGAAACATCAATCGACCCCCTTTCTTTGATGGAACAAATTATGCGTACTGGAAAGTACGGATGAAAGCCTTTTTAATTTCCATCGACGAAAGGGTGTGGCAATCAATTGAATTAGGATGGTCTAATCCAACTGAAATTATTGATGATGTTCGCACCTTAAAACCTAGGTCGAAATGGACCAAGGAAGAGATAGATCTATCTTCTTACAATGGCAAGGGAATTAATGCTTTATTTAATGCTTTGTCACAAACTGAGTTCTCTCGCGTCTCGGCATGTGAGACTGCGAAAGAAATCTGGGATGTTCTTCAAGTTACGCATGAGGGAACTAACCTTGTGAAGATTCAGAAACTGCAAATGCTTACGAGCAAGTTTGACTCTATTTCTATGGCAGAAAATGAATCTTTCACTGACTATTACACACGATTGCAAGACATCGTGAACTCATGTGCTAACTTGGGAGAGAAGATTCCAGAATTTAAAGTTGTAAGAAAAATTTTAAGAACTCTTCCTGAACGATTTCGCCCGAAGGTCGCAGCCATTGAAACAATTAAACACCCGGACGAAATGCGTGTAGAAGAATTAGTTGGTGCTTTACAAACTTATGAAATGACATTTCCTACTAACTATTCTTCTGGAAAGGCATCCTCTTCTAAGTCTTCAGGTTACGCATTGAAATCAACTAAAGAAGAAGACGCGGATTCATCCTCCTCGGACGATGACGAGAACCTATCTATGGAGGACTTTGAGAAGCAGCTCGCTCTCTTGACAAGGAAGTTTCGCCGCAACTTTCGAAGGGGTAATTCAAGCAAAACTCCATCCTTCGGAAAGTCGAAGAAAGGCAAGGGTTCTTCAAGCTACAAGTCAAGAAAGCAAGAGAACTTCTCAAAGGATAAGAAAAGTTCAGAGGGACAAGTACAGTGCTTCAAATGTCGAGGCTACGGCCACATTGCAACGGAGTGTCCCAACAAGAATCCGGCAAAGAAGAAGGCGATGCAAGTCGTCACTTGGGATGACAACTCAACGTCAAATGAGTCATCTTCAAGTGATGAAGAAGACAACGCAACGGCATTCCACGCGTCCACATCTTCACCCTTCATGTGCTTAATGGCAAGTACATCCGATTCCTGTCCAACTCCTCCCATGTTGAAAAGAATGCCACGGACGACGAATCGAGTAATTCTGAAGGTGAAGATTTTGCTCTTGCCTACCATAAACTTTTGAGGGATTCAAAGAAATGGCAAAGCAAAACAGGAGTTTGAGAGGGAGATTGCAGGAACTCTGAAGAAAAAGCAAAAGGGCTTCACTTCTCTCTCAAACGCTCTTGAAGTGGAAAGGGATAAAGATCAAAGCAAATGTTTCCCTTCAAGAGAAAATGAGTCTCGAGAAAGAACATTTCGAAAAAACATTAATATAAGCAAATTCTTTCTCGAAGCTCTACAACGAGGCTCGAAAGAAAAAATGGAAGATGGATTCAGACCATTTTCTGAAGGATGAAAGAGATTTTCTTCGGGAAGGTCAAACAAGCTTCTTGGTCTTGGTCAAACAAACCGTTTCGGCCTCTACACTCAAACTGGAGACATTCCTAGTTCGAGTGGAACAGTTTTTGTGCCTCAGTCGGTATCTCCTCCTCCGACACCGTGGACAAGCAACGACAACAAGCCTACTTCATCCTCTCGGAATCGTCGAGATCTAAGGTATGTTTTCGTTGTGGTTTTCAGGGCACATAAGGAGAAATTGCAAGATGGGAGCCAAACGCTCAACTCCACTTCTTGCAACGACTACCAAAAGGTGATTCCTCAGAAATCAAATGCAAAATCATTCGAAGGAAAAGAGCCTTGGTAGTTCACCGCGCAAGACGACATCATCAAGGAGCAGCATCAATCTAACAAGACGCTTTCACCAAGGAGAATAACTTCCGACATTGCCAACGCAGTCCAAAAAGGTTTGGGTGCGCAAAGGTGAAATTTTCCATGTCTTGTTACTAATATCCTTGCAGCTATGATAATTCGTCTTGGTATCTGGATAGCGATGTTCCCGTCACATGACCGGTGACAAAAAACTACAAACAAAAATCTCCGGACTTCAGTTGTTTTCGGAGACGGTCGGTCTTCCAAAATTATTGGAAAAGGATAGTAGCTATTCCAGATGGCCCATTTTTTAATGTGTTATTTTGAAGGTCTAAGACTAACCTCATAAGTTAGCAAATCTGTGAGACAACGTTTTTCCATTAACTTTTCATCTGTTGAATGCGTTGTAACTAAGGACTCCTGTTTTCTTTTTAAAGGGGATATCCAAAACAATTGTTATGTTGTCTAGTAAAATTTTTGAAAACTGTAACTTAGCCTCTTTGCATAATGAAACACTTTGCATGAAAGGCTAGGTCACATAATTGCACTAGGTCCTCGAACCCGAGCTCGCCAACAGATCCGCCACCTATGCCAACCTGCATAGGCGAGGGTCCTACCTGCAAGAAAAGTACTACAGCTAAACAAATATCGGAGCTATAAAATAAAACCCCTGTGTAACTAAAATCAATCACTGTCCCACTGAAAATAAATACAAACAATGTCCGTC
>JAQOTM010000090.1:201237-249312 GCA_029168755.2 Tillandsia fasciculata | reverse complement strand
CAACAATTTTTTTCCTCTTATCCTAGGTCGCCATAAGGATAACTAGAGAGTCTCCTGGACTCTTAAACATTTCTCTTTATCTTCTTTAACTCAAATTGAAGTTAAAGTTATTATCCATTTGCCCAGACACCCTATGACCTTCTAGGGTTATATTGATCAACTCTTTAAACTGGAGATCTTATCCCACTTTCCTGATTCCTCATTGAATCCTAGAGTTAACTTAACTCTACTTTCCTGTTCCACTTTTATCTTGGAGTTACATTGATTCTAATTTCCTGTTTTCCTTTCATGTCTCCACACTTGATCCATTTTTTCCATTCTCTTGATTCCTTACTGAATCCTAGAGTCAACTTGACTCTATTTTTCTATCTGTGAGTTTAAACTCTTCTAGCTCAACTTAGGTTCCCTTTACCTAAGTTCCATGTCATACTTGTCCTAGAGTTCCCTGACTCTATGCTGACCACTAGTTCACCTTAGGTTCTCTTTACCTAAGTTCCATGCCATACTGTCCTAGAGTTCCCTGACTCGATGTTGAACACTAGTTCCCCTTAGGTTTCCTTTACCTAAGTTCCATGCCATACTTGTCCTAGAGTTCCCTGACTCTATGCTAACCACTAGTTCTCCTTAGGTTTCCTTTACCTAAGTTCCATGCCATACTCATCCTAGAGTTCCCTGACTCTATGTTGAACACTAGTTCTCCTTAGGTTTCTTTACCTAAGTTCCATGTCATATACACCTAGAGTTCTCTGACTCTATGTTGATCACTCTATCCAGTGTCCTTAGGTTATCACCTAAGACCATGCCACTCGTCCTCTCTAGGATAACTCCTAATTGATGTCACTCGTCAAACCCCTATACTAGGTTTTTCCTAGTCTTACTACCAACAATGTTGCTCCCTTATGTCACATGATTCCTAGGGTTAGACCCTAACATGATCACAATCATAATAGCTAATCCTTTTTCATGCATGCAGTTAATTTCATTTCATTCATCAAATAGTAATACTTCTACGCATGCATATTCATCATATATCTTTGGCAACCAACAGTTGCACTTTTCTCTGTGTCCATTTACACATGCACATCTATTCCTCTATCTCTGGCAACCAATAGTTGCACTTTTCATCTGAATCCATCTACACAGGCAATCATAATCATAATTACCTAACGCCTCTAACAGGCTACTATCATGCTTCGAATCGAAAAGCAAAGGAGCAAGGGGAGAGGTCACCCAATTTCGGCAGAATTCTCCACCTTGTGGTGAACAATTGCTTGTAGACACTTGCAATTGGTCTCCACGCGATTCACTTGTTTTCCTTGAGCTTGCAAGCAAAACGGCGCGCATTCGCCGAGTCGCACGCAAAACGGTGCACGTCCCCTATACCTGCACGCAAAACGGTGCATGTCATTAAAAACCCACACGTAAAATGATGCGTGCCACATCAGCCGGCACGCAAAACGATGCGCGGCAACACGATCTGCACGCAAAACGGTGCACGTACCTCGAAACTGCACGCAAAACGGTGCACGTCCCCTATACCTGCACGCAAAACGGTGCATGTCATTAAAAACCCACACGTAAACTGATGAGTGCCACATCAGCCGGCACGCAAAACGATGCGCGACAACACGATCTGCACGCAAAACGGTGCACGTACCTCAAACTGCACGCAAAACGGTGCACGCCTCACTGTGGGGTTGCACGCAAAACGGTGCACATTATTTTCCAACCCTACATGCAAAACAGTGCATAACATTAGCGACGGCAAGCAAAACGGTGCGCGACAACACGAACTGCACGCGAAACGGTGCACATCTGACTGTAGGGTTGCACGCAAAACGGTGCATATTTTTCCTAGCCCTGCACAAAAAATGATGCACCATTAGAATCTACACGCAAAACGATGGCACACTCTACTGTAGGGTTGCACGCAAAACGGTGCACATTTTCCGACCGTGCACGTAAAACGAGACGTATTGTTAGAGTCTGCACGAAAAACGGTGCCGTTAGTCCAACCTGCGCGCAAACGAAGCACATACCTCGTATTGGTGCGCAAAACGTTGCACGTTTCTTTTCCAACTTTGCACGCAAACGGTGCGCGCATTTCGAATTTGCACCCAAAACAGTGCGCGTTTGTCGAGTCCGCACGAAAAACGGCGCGTATCTCCCACGAGCGGCACGCAAAACGAGGCGCGCCCAAAACGCCCGCAAAACTCGAGCAGTAAAACGGCACAGAAAAGTTGGGTCCCTAACATGCACGTGGGCAAAAGGGGTCAAATCCAAAAATCCAAAGGAAACCTTAAAACTGTGCCAAAAATACCGCAAAACGACAAACGGGGCCTACCTCGACAAACATCGTGCCGTCCAATCACGCCCAATAGGCTTTTTGGAACATCTTGCACGCTCCACGGAGTCCACGGCGTGCTCGTGCGCCACAAAAACCCCGGGCGAATCGCCCTCTCCCTCTCCTGGTACGCTCGGGTGAAGCCAAAAAGGGAAAAAAGGAGAAAAAGGAGCCGTTTCGGGCCTTTATAGGCCGAAAAACCGGTTTCGGGCGCACCTTTCGGGCGCCCGAAACATTTTCGGGCGGCTACAGTAAAAACCCTGCCGCGGTCCACGAGTCCACGCCATGCCAGCTCAGCGCCACGTCACCACGCTCGGCAACCGGACTGTGACACGTGTCCCTGGACCCGTGCACCGCGACCAACGGAACAGCGGCGGCCAATGGGAGGCCGCCACGTGGACCGCACCCACGCCTGCTCTGACGCCCGGTCGCAGCGTTACGTCGCGTCAGCGCGTCGCGTTGCGCTGACCGAGAATGGGAGGCCGACACGTGGCCTCCCCCGCTGACACCGCGACAGGCCCCCGCGGCTTCCCCGCGCACGCCTGCCGCCTCGGTCTGCTGCGTCCAATGAGGAGACGCCACGTGGCATCTCCCCACCTACCACGCGGCCTCGGGCCGCGTGCCACAGCGCTCGCGCGGCGCGCGAGCCTTGCCTTGGGATTCGCGCCCGCCGCCTCGGGATCCGTGCCAACTGCCTCGGGATCCGTGCCACTGCCTCGGGATCCGTGCCGCTACAGTAACATTCGGGCGCACCCATTCAGGACCGGGCTGCTACAGTAACCGGTTCGCTACAGTGCCCGGACCCGGTTCGCTGCATCCCGAAAACCGGGTATGCTACAGTTCTTTCCGGGCGCCCGGAATCCACTTTCGGGCGCCCGAAACTTGGGCCCAAGCCCAGTTTCGCCCGTTTTCGTCCGTTCTCGCCCGTTTTTTGCCCTTTTTCGCTCAAATTGGACGGGCAGCCACAGTTTAACTTGATTTACCTCATGGTACTTAAATTTTTCAATTTGGACCCTTTTTGGTTTACCAAAAGTCCCACTGCATCTGAATTCGCTGGCGGAGCCCGTTCTCTCAATCCGGGCGTCCGATCAACGCGAAACTTTTACTGTGGCCATAAAATATATTTACGGAGCTCCCGTAATTTTCTCGGAATTTTCTGAAACTGTGAATTTTCCACTTACAATCTGGGCCCACTTTCTCATATAAAATTCTAGATCTCTTAATTTAATTCCGATTTGGGCCCAATTCACTTCCGAGTAACCCTTTACTTTTCTACCTCCATAAAAATAGTATTTTATACTATTTTATTTACATTGGTTTATATCCAAGTTCTGGTTCACTACAGTTCTCTGCTAGTCTGGTTAAACATGCAACATATGACGGGGTGCTAGGCCAAGTTCCAATAATATCAATTAAATAAACTGAAACATAAGATAGGGAACATTAACAGATATGATCATCAAAATCAATCAAAATAAGCCTCATCTCCCTCAACATGCTCTCAACTAGAATAGGTAAACACAATCCAGTTTACAATCTGCGAGATCTCAAATTCACTAAGCATGTCCAATAAATCGATAAGCATCAATCCACATAATCTGGATCATTTCTCACGCTTATATCTCAATCCTATAGGTTGTACATTAAATTATGCATGCTATCAATCACATAGTGTAATGCTTCCCTTAGGTAAGCTTTCATCAATCATAATCACGAATATCTATCCTGCAATTCACATACAATACCTTTACTAAGCTTACCTCTCAACTATATATTGGTACACTAACATGCATGCATTCTATCAAATAGAATTAGAGAACTGTCCACTGGTTCTGGAGACGAAGCAACCCACTTGAATCGCTTTCCGCAGGCAAAGCCGAAGTCGGTGAAGTGCGCAGTCATTCGCTAACAAAAATCCACCGAAACCGCGCCCTCGGTACTCGGTCGCACAAGCCTTGCTCAAAACCAAACATCACAGCCAACGAAAAATCAATACCCCAAACTGCATTTGCTGTTCTGCAAGACAGCATAGAAAAGGGAATTTTTTCACCTGCGTGCCGTCCTCCAAAAATCCAGAAAAGTCACGGCTACGATCCACGCGACGAGTAGATACAAATCGAGTATTTATACTCCTCGTTTCGATACATGTAGGCCAAGATACAATCAAATCATCGCGGTAAGTCAAACTCCCACACGAACATAAGTGTGCGGAAATCAGTCCCAAAGAAGCTTAAACATCACATTCGAAGATTCCTCCAAAAATTCTGATAAAAATACGATTGCATTCCTCTCTAAGCGTAGATGTCGATCGAGTCCTTAAATGTCTCAATCCGATGCCCATAGGCCGAGAAATCCCAACAATACTCCATCGCTGTCCAACACCTCGTAGCAGTACAAGGGGTCAAAAGATACCTCAGAAATACCACCAAAAACTCCAAACAGAGCAAAGTGATCAACACGGAAATCGAAGGCGTACCTCTCATGAACGCGCTGCCACAAAAATCGGCTCAAAACTTCATCGGGGTGATCCAGGGGACCTCGCGGACTGAAATGCGACGGTAGAAGCCACAATCGAAGGAGCATCAAAGAGCGCCGCGTCGCAGAAATCGCCGATGCTGCGGCCTCCAAAAATTCTGGGAATACTCCACGAGGTGAAGAACACAATGAAGAACAACTTCTCTATTGGGTGCTCTCGGAGAAAGGCTCAAAAAACCCGAAAAAACAAAGTGGGAAGCACTATTTATAGGCCCAGCCCAAGTCAACCCATTTTCCGAATTTGGGCACCGAAATTGGGCGCCCGAAGCTTTCGGGCGCCGATTTGCGCCCACGGACCGCCCGCGAAGAGCGCCCGGATTCACCCGGGCGCGACGCGTGTCCCAAACAGCGGACAGCGAGCGCCCGGCGAATCCACTGCCACCACGCGGTCCGATCGAGTCAGCGCGGGTGTGTGGCACCCGCCAACCGCGGGGCGCCACTTGGCGCCCGCACCTGCCCCCGCCAACTCCGCGCAATGCCCATCCAACGGGAAGCCACCACGCGTCCACCGCCTCCGCTTGCTGCGCCCGGTGGACGGGCCCGATGCACCTGCCGAACCTGAAGCCGCCACCTATCCCCAGTGCGTCCAATGGGAAGGCGCCACGTGGCACACCCAACCACCACACGTCGCGCCTGCCCGCGCTCCTGCTCGGCCTCCCCAGTTAGCCCGCGTGCTCCCGCATGGACCGTCCGCGCTGCGCCACCCAATTAGGGGCTGCCACATGTGTCACGTCCCGAGTGTAAACCAGAACTCGGGCTCGTCTACAGATCCGCCGTGCACACGGAATTTTCTGCATACACGAAGCGCCGGTAACCTGCTCAAATAAATCAGATACAATAATAGAGCAATAAAACAGAGCTGAACTGAAAATACTACATCTCAGACTGAATAGGAAGTAAAAATACAAAATGACTGTAAAATAAAGTACAAGTCTCTCTCCCAGCTCACCACAAATGTACAACCAGCTGGCTAAAGCCAGACCCCAAAAGTAAAAGTACTACCGTCTGAGATAGGATACATAAGAGGTACAAGTCTAGCTACTCACTGTCAGGCCCACTGTCTAGCTACTCAGCCGTCCTCTCTCCTCGACCCGCCGCTGTATGTCCAGCAGCACCCGCAGAAGGCTCTGCAAAACAAAGGAGAAGAAAAGAAAAAAGAAGAATGGAGGTGAGAACTACTAGTGAACTAGTAGCCTCCCCTAGTGGGTAAAGCCTCACGCCCTGACACACCCACTAGGTCTACCAGAGGCAAAAAGGGGAAGAAGAGTGGTAAGTAATAAAACTACTGTAAAGGAAAAACTACCACTACTATGCCTCTAAAAATGCAGTACTAGACTGGAATAACCGTATACAGCAGTAACCAACCGTCCTAGATGAACCCAATCTGTACCGCCCTCATCATCGGGCAAGTAAGCCGCGCCGATGTGATAGCAAAACTCCTGCTGCCGCCCTCATTATCGGGCCAATAAGCCACGCCGATGTGATAGCAAAACTCAATGCCTGTCCGGCACCTAGCTGGTGCCCCGCGCACTCCGGAATGGCACTCGAGGGGAGCTACCCACACGAGGAAAATAGCCATGTCATAAGTATCAAAAGCAGGACTGGATCAACACAAAACCCCAGTGGAATACCCCTCCACTAAAAGAAAACTGATCCCCAATGCTAACAGTCCAAAGATGCCCTGTTTTTACCTGCGAGATGGAGACCAAAAATTCTCAAAAAATTGCCGCTGCGATCCTCGCGTCGAGACGATCGAAATGAGTACTCGCATGCCCAAATCCGATACCTGTAGGCCGAGTTACAAAATCAACAAGATAACCATCCCGAAATTCCCAAGAACAAAATCTGTACAACTCCTCCCAGAAAACGTGGGATTTTCACCTTCGGGCCTACCTCCAAAAATTCCAGAAAAATTCAAGGACGTTCCTTGCGATGTGTAGATCCAAAACGACTAATGGCACGCCTCAATCCGACGCCTGTGCGTAAAGATATCGCCGAAATACCACAGTGCTCTACAAAACTCCTCCCAAGAAAAAGGGTAAAATGAAAGCACGGCGAACTCCAAGATAAACTCAAAAGAGGGGAAACTCAAATCACGAAGATCGTAGCCCTACCTGTTGAGAAGCCAACGGAGCAAGAACTGACGAAAACGGTGGTCGGAGTAAGCCGGGGGAGTCCTCGCACCAAAACGCGACGAAGAAGATCACAAACGAACGAGTGTCGCGCCGCACCGTAAAAATGAAAACCTCGGGATGCGTGCAGCAAAAAAATCCAGGAATCTGTAGATGGAACCAGCTTTGGGAGAGGAGGAATTCTTCTGAAGGCCGCACTGTGAGAAGAGGAGCAGGAAAAGAGTTCTCAGCTGATGTTCTCGGCCTATATATAGGCTGGAAGAAACAAATCAGAAAATGACGCATATGTCCCCACTTCCGGGCACCCGGACTTTTCGGGCCGCTGCAGTGTTGGGCCCGGCCCAACACTGTGCGGGCCCGAATCCCTCCTGGGCCTCCACGTTGCCCTGCGAACAGCCAACAGCAGCGCCGACCTCCCAGAGCACGACGCGTGGCCCAATGCGGAGCCGACGCGTGGCGCGCCCGATGGCGGGAAACCGCGTCAACGCAGCCCACGTGCGCGCCTGCGCCCTCTGCATGCACGCGCCTCGAGGCCACCGACTCCTGCTCCGTGGACCCGGCCCACTGCACCAACCTACCGCCAGCTGCCACGTGTCCAGCCCTCTGGTGCACGCCGGCCCGTGGACACCGCACCTGCTCGCGCGCCCTCACGCCTGCCCGCGCGCCCTCGCGCCTGCCCGCGCACTGTGCGCTACCCGTGCCTACCCGCCGCCGCGCCTGCGCCTGACCGAGCCCGCGCCGTCGCCCCCCGCCGCCGCCGGCGCTGCCCCAGCCGCCGGAATAGTGCCCCTCCTTACCTCGAAAATCGTGCGCGGCATCCGGGCTCCGAAAAATGCCCATAAATAGTCCATTTTCACCGTTTTCGCGCACTGAATCCAAATCCGCTATCCGATTTGCCAAATTCTAATTCCAAAAATTGCCGAAGGCATCCAGAAAGGTGTTCTTTTGTCCAAACTTCGTGCTGAGCCCAATTTTAATATCCGTTTCGCGCGAAACCACTTCTAAAGATCCGACGGAGTCAACCGATCACCCACGTGATCCATTTAAGCCCGAAGTCCGCCACTTGTGTCCAATTGGTACACAAACACATCCAACACACAGTACAAGCCCCCAGAAGCTGCCAAACACACTACAGAAGCTCTGTTGATCCAACAGTAATCCTATTGCGGAAATTCGGGTCCTCACATCCTCCCCGACTAAAAGAAAGTTTCGTCCTCGAAACTAAAGTCATTCCTCAACCCGGAACCTTAACCAAGTAGAGAGCGTAAATATCCAATCATCCACCACTCAAGCTCCCAAGGCTGTCTAATACCTCCTCCAGAGACGCGATACAATCCTCGGGTCTCTAACTAGAACAAAATAGAGGCGGGCACTCCAGAAAACCGCACCACCTCATCCAAGAATAGCTAGGCTAACCGCTCGAGTGACCAAGTAGCCTGCATCGGTACAAGCATCCGCTCCTCCCCGGGCCCCCGATAATCCAACCACAAGTCCAAAGGCATAAAAACTCGATCCAAGTACCTCTGTACTCCCGAGGTATCCAATATAAGTCGCCCAACTGATCACGTAGACTCTGATCTCTAATCCAAAAACCGTCGGGGCGTAGAAGCAATTCCCCAACTCTCCGGCATCAACACACAGCCATAAGCAGTCGAGATAACCAGATTACAAATCCACCTTCAGGAAGACCCGGGACCCTTACAGCTGGTAAATCAAATCCTCCATGCTCGACAAGGGTGCTAGCTCCAGATGGTCACTTCACCAAATTCCCGGGGATCCACACAAAGTCGAAGTGAACCAACCTTCCACAACTCGAATAGCACCGGCTCCCCCAAAGGCGACACACTTGGTCTGACAAAATTCCCAAAACATAGAATCCTGGAGTTGTGTCCTCAACTCTCAAACTAGAGACATGCTAGACAACTCCAATAGGAGAACAACTGGGAACTCGCAACCAAATGGGGGTATCCCCGAGTCCCGGCGCCGCCGTAGGCCCCTCAACCACACCAGCCAAAAAGGCTACTCATCCACTGCGAAACATCCGCCTCACACACGAAGTCAAAACTATAGAGGCGAAGATAACCCTCAGGCAACCCAGGTACACCAACACCTCCGGGCCTGGTGTTACGGAATTTGAGTTGGCGTATTTCGTGAATTTGTCTAAGTCTTAAAGATTGAAGATTAGAAGCTTGGATCATATACCTCAATCTCAAGAAAGAAGAATTCAAAAGGATCAGGTACGTTTAACTAAAGATTTTTGGTGATCCGAATACTTGTTATAGTGTAGAAACACTTGGATGAATTTTTGATTGCATAAAAATCAAAAACTGGGCATTTTGCATGTTCAGAGTCCGGACCGTGGACCTCAGTCCGGACCCCGAACGTTGGCTTGTTCATGCGCAGTTTCAAGTCCAGACCTTGGAATTTAAGTCCGGACCCCGAACGTGGAAATTGTTGAAACTGCATGAACAGTCCGGACCGTGGATCTCAGTCCGGACCCCGAATGTCGTCTTTTCTGGAAAAAGTCTGTTTCGCTGAGACAGTCCGGACCACCGATTACAGTCCGGACCGTCGTCCTGTAAAATTCCAGAATTGGTTAGTTTTTTATGTTTATCTTCTTCCAGTGGTTTCTAACCTATAGATAGACCCTATGATTCATTTTCTATGGCACATCGGTAGAAGCCGAAAAAATAGAAAAATCCACATATAGAGAAGAAAGGAAATCAATAGATTTAATTCTATGTTTCTTCATCTATATTGATTAATTTGATTCTAGGTTTTCCAAACTCAGATTTTGAGTAGAATCAAATTAATGAATACTTAGATGGTATTTCCGATCTATTTCTAATCTAAGTATTCGGCGGATTATCACCACCCAAAAACAACGATTTTCCCAAAATCGGCGCGTGGACTCGCGTGGCCTTGTGGATTCAAGGTGCAACCGCTCTCGTGGATTCGGAGCGAGGTACGTTCGTGGATTCGAGATGTGCTACTGGGTGAAGACCGTGGATTCGGTCGGACGTCGTGGACTCGACGTTGGACGCCGTGGATTCGGCGTTGGGCGCTGATCGTGGATTCGAGAAGCGTTACGGAGCGAGCAAAGAAGATCTACTAGGAGCGTATGGATAAGGTTGAGTCGTCTGTGAGTACGGTATATCACCTTGTACGTGTTTAATTCTAGTGGATTTCGCCGTGTGATCGGTCCCGTGGTTTTTTACTCCGGTTTGGAGTTTTTTCACGTAAAAATCTTGCGTGTTTATTTTTATTTCCGCATTGGGTTTTATTGCGCAATGATTTCTTGAGTGTTTACTGTTTACATCTATTCACCCCTGTAAGACCCGGCCTTTCCTTTGACCTTTCCGTTCGCCTTTTCTTTTGACGGTTCGACTTAGGGCCTGATTTTGGGGTTTTTCCAGGCTGTCCGTCGGGGCTCGCGGACATTTTTAGACGGTAGGGCTCGCGAAACGGAGCATGGGGACGTGATCGGTTCCGGATTCCGACTCCCAGTTCATCCAGAATAAATTTTCGAAGTTTGGACCCCCTTGTAAGTGCCCCGGGATCCGTGTTGGATCCGCACGGCTCGAGATATATTTATTTGAGAGAAAAGAAGGGACTTAGGGTTTTCCTTTTCCTCCCTTCTTCCGCTTTCCCTCTCGTAGCCGACGGCAAGGTGGAGACAAAAAGAAAGAAAGAAAGAAAAGAGATCGGGGGTTAACCGAGGACTCGGACGTGGGTGGATCGAACGGGCGGACATCCCTCTTCTCCCTTTTCTCCTCGCAAATCAAGGTACGGTTTTATTCTTTTCGGTGTTCTTGATTTGGGAGATCACGGTAAAGGGGAGGGGCCGTTTTTCGGCTTTGGGGAGCAATCGGGGGCCGCCGTCGCCGTCGCCGCCGCCGCCGCGCGGGCCGCCTGCGGGCGGGGCGCCGCGCGGCAGGCGCGCCGCGCGGGCGCCGCCCGCATGCAGGAACAGCGCGGGCAGGGGCCGCGCGGGCCGCATGCAGGCGGGGCGCCGCGCGGCAGCGCGCAGCGCGGGCGCCGCCCGCATGCAGGCACCGCGCGGCAGGGGGCCGCGCGGGCCGCATGCAGGCGGGGCGCCGCGCGGCAGCGCGCAACGCGGGCGCCGCCCGCATGCAGGCACCGCGCGGGGAGGGGCCGCGGGGCCGCATGCAGGCGGGGCGCAAAATGCTTAAGCCCAGTTATTATTATTAGTGTCCATGTCTCATATAAACCCGTTTAGGCCTGACGTCCTCGTCAGCCCAAACACACACACAGCAGCCCAAGATCACCAGGCGATGTGAGACTCGTCTTGCTAGTCCTGTCATCTAGACACAAGCTCAGCCGAGACTCACCGCACACTTCCGGCTGGTTATTGGCTCTGATACCAAATGTAACAATCGGCCCACTAGCAATAATAACTCGTTGGGCCCAACGAGTTATTATTGCTAGTGGGCCGGGTCGTTACAACCCCCCCTCTAGGTGTTTTTTTTCCCTATTTAGATCCAATTATACATAACCAAACAAGTGGTATCAGAGCGGGAATAGGGTTGTAAACAATGGTTGAAGGTGGAAACATCAACAGACCCCCATTCTTCGATGGAACAAATTATGCGTACTGGAAAGTACGGATGAAAGCCTTTTTAATTTCCATCGACGAACGGGTGTGGCAATCAATTGAATTAGGATGGTCTAATCCAACTGAAATTATTGCTAATGTTCGCACCATCAAACTTAGGTCGAAATGGACCAAGGAAGAGATTGATCTATCTTCTTACAATGGCAAGGGTATTAACGCTTTATTTAATGCTTTGTCACAAACTGAGTTCTCTCGCATCTCGGCATGTGAGACTGCGAAAGAAATCTGGGATGTTCTACAAGTTACACATGAGGGAACAAACCTTGTGAAGATTCAAAAACTGCAAATGCTTACGAGCAAGTTTGACTCTATTTTCATGGCAGAAAATGAATCGTTCACAAATTATTATACACGATTGCAAGATATCGTGAATACATGTGCTAACTTGGGAGAGAAAATTCCAGAATCTAAAGTTGTAAGAAAGATTTTAAGGACTCTTCCTGAGAGATTTCGTTCCAAGGTTACGGCCATTGAAACAGTTAAACACCCGGACGAAATCCATGTAGAAGAATTAGTTGGTGCACTTCAAACTTATGAAATGACATTTCCTACTAACTATTCTTCTGGAAAAGCATCCTCTTCTAAGTCTTCAGGTTTTGCATTGAAATCAACTAAAGAAGAAGACGCGGATTCATCCTCCTCGGACGATGACGAGAACCTATCTATGGAGGACTTTGTGAAGCAACTCGCTCTCTTGACAAGGAAGTTTCGCCGAAACTTTCGAAGGGGTAATTCAAGCAAAACTCCATCCTTCGGAAAGTCGAAGAAAGGCAAAAGCTCTTCAAGCTACAAGTCAAGAAAGCAAGAGAGTTCTTCCAAGGATAAGAAAAACTCAGAGGGACAGGTACAATGCTTCAAATGTCGAGGCTTCGGCCACATTGCAACGGAGTGTCCCAACAAGAATCCGGCAAAGAAGAAGGCGATGCAAGCCATCACTTGGGATGACACCTCAACGTCAAATGAGTCATCTTCCAGTGATGAAGAAAACAACGCAACGGCATTCCACGCGTCCACATCTTCACCCTTCATGTGCTTAATGGCAAGTACATCCGATTCACTGTCCAACTCCTCCCATACTGAAAAGAATGCCATGGACGACGAATCGAGTAACTCTGAAGGTGAAGATTTTGCTCTTGCCTACCACAAACTTTTGAGGGATTCAAAGAAATTGGCAAAGCAAAACAGGAGTTTGAGAGGGAGATTGTAGGAACTTGAAGAAGAAGTGAAAACAGCAACTTCTCTCTCGAACGCTCTTGAAGTGGAAAGGGATAACCTGATCAAGGCAAATGTTTCCCTTCAAGAGAAGAATGAGCTTTTCGAGAAAGAACATATAAAAATGGTGGATAAGGCAAATTATTTCTCGAAGCTCTACAACGAGGCTCGACAAGAAAAAATGGAAATGACGAAGACCATTTTCCAACTCAAGGATGATTTAAAGAGATTTTCATCGGGAAGGAGTAAGTTGGACAAGTTTCTTGGTCTTGGTCAAACAAACCGTTTCGGCCTCGGATACACTCAAACTGGAGACATTCCTAGTTCGAGTGGAACAGTTTTTGTGCCTCAGTCGGTATCTCCTCCTCCGACAGCGGAATTCGCGACAAGCAACGACAACAAGCCTACTTCATCCTCTTCGGAATCGTCGAGATCTAAGGTATGTTTTCGTTGTGGTTTTACAGGGCACATTAGGAGAAATTGCAAGATGGGAGCCAAACGCTCAACTCAAGCACTTCTTGCAACGACTACCAAAAAGGTGATTCCTCGGAAATCAAATGCAAATCATTCGAAGGAAAAGAGCCTTGGTAGCTCACCACGCAAGATGACATCATCAAGGAGCAGCAATCAATCTAACAAGACGCTTTCACCAAGGAGAATAACTTCGCGATCATTGCCAACGCAGTCCAAAAAGGTTTGGGTGCGCAAAGGTGAAATTTTTCCATGTCTTGTTACTAATATCTCCTTGCATGCATATGATAATTCGTCTTGGTATCTGGATAGCGGATGTTCCCGTCACATGACCGGTGACAAAAACTGCTTTCAAAATTTTGAGAAAATCTCCGGAGGACTTGTAGTCTTCGGAGACGGTCGGTCTTCTAAAATTATTGGAAAAGGAACAGTAGCTATTCCAGATGGCCCGATTTTGAATAATGTGTTATTTGTTGAAGGTCTTAAGACTAACCTCATAAGTATCAGTCAACTCTGTGACAATGGTTTTTCAGTTAACTTTTCATCTGTTGAATGCGTTGTAACTGATAAGGACCATGTTTTCTTTTTAAAGGTGGTTAGATCTGAAAACAATTGTTATGTTGTTCCTAGTAAAATTTCTGAAAACTGTAACTTAGCCTCTTTGCATAATGAAACACTTTGGCATGAAAGGCTAGGTCACATAATGTCACGCCCCGAGGTCGAAACTGCGACCCGAGCTCGCCAACAGATCCGCCACCTATGCCAACCTGCATAGGCGAAGCGTCCTACCTGCAAGAAAAGTACTACAGCTAAACAAATATCGGAGCTATAAATAAAAACCTGCTGTGTAACTAAAATCAATCACTGTACCACTGAAAATAAATACAACAATGTCCGTCTCCCAAAAGTAATAATACAATATCCTCAAGTACAAGCTCTGAACTCAACCGGAGAGGTATCTCCAAATATACATCAGTGTACAATCTCTCGATACATAATATATCCTCACTACATCAGTCTCTCAAAAGAGGAAAAAAATAAAACTGTTACGGCATTTTGGTGTTGGCATATTTCGTGAGTCAAGTCAGTTGAGTCGGAGTCTTAAAGGGATCAAATTGTCAATCAGCAATCAAAGTGTCACGCCCCGGGTGTAAACCAGAACCCGGGCCCGTCCACAGATCCGCCGTGCATGCGGTATTTCCCACATACACGAAGCGTCGGTAACCTGCTCAGATAAGAAATAATAATAAAAGAGCATAAAAATCAGAGCTGAAATAAAACTACTGTATCTCAGACAGATGCTGGAAGTAAAAGTACAACATTAAAATAAATACAAGTGTCTCTCCCAGCTCACTACTACAAAATACATACAGCTGGCAGAAGCCAGTCCCCAAAAAGAAAAGCAAGAAAACTGTCTGAGAAGATCTGGTACCCAAAAGATAAGCAGCTACAACCCTCGGTAGGCTCTCTAACTAGTCCGCGATGCGCTTGCCCCGATCAGTTGCTGATGTCCCAGCAACTCCCACAGAGGACTCTGCAAAACAAGGGAAAAGGAGGGAACAAGAAAAGCAATGGGGGTCAGTACTACTATAAACAGTAGCCTCCCCTAGTGGGTAAAGCCTCAGCTCAGATATGCCCACCAGGTGCTCAGAGGCAAAAAGGGGAAAGGAAAAGAAAGGAGATGCAGATAGGTAAAGCAACTGATAAAGAGCTATCCCTAATATGCCTCTACAAGACCACCAATAAGGATGGAGAAAATGATGCATCAGAATCAAGACGCCTGTCATAATGACCCAATCTGACAGCCAGTGAACACTGGCACTGCCTGCTCTGCTGTCGAACTCAAGAAACCAGCATGGTGCCCGGCGCTCACACCGTGGAACTCAAGAAACCAGAATGGTGCCCGGCGCTCACACCGTGGAAAGCCTACTCCGGAGTGGCACTCGTGGGGAGCGACCCACACGAGCAAAGTATCACTGTATCAAGCATCTCTGTAACCACTGTCTCATAATAGCAGGACTGGATCGTGACTCAAAGAAGTGGGAACAACCCTCCACTATAGTAAGCCCGATCCCCGAACACCCAATCTGATGCAATAGAAACAATCCGGTCAACCACCCAAGATCCGTGGTCGCCGCAACCCCCTGACAACTCAACCTGTCCCAAATCCCCAATACCTGCCTACACTGTCCAACATACGCTCGAACCTGAGCGATTAAGCTGCTAGTGCAACAATGAAGAAGAAAAGAGAAAAAGCATGGTTTCTCCTAAGTCAAGTCCCAAAATAGTGTAGCAGTAAAGGATGGCAATAACCATATGACCAATTAAATCATGCAATGTTCCAATATTTGTCCAATTCCCAAATATAACAGTTTAGAAGCGACTTAAACTAGGGTAATCGTTTCCCATGAATAAACCTTGGTTTTGCAGTCCTCAATTCTATGTTGTCCCAGAGTATAAGTTCCCGAATCAATAAGCAAATAATCTAACAATAATTTATTTGGAGATCTGATACTCAGTAATCAATTCCCTAGAGCATGCAAGTCTACCAATCAACACGTTCAACATTGATATAGCAAGGTACTCTGACATTCCTAGTGGGCATACAAAGAAAGAGAGTACAACAACCACCCACCTGAAGCGCAACTGTCCCAACTTGTACAGTCAGAAAATACCAAAATTCCAAATCCGCGCTCCCACAATTTCAGCACACCCGCAATACTCCTGGTACAACAAGGGATCCACTAATTACACTAGAGTCTCAATTATGGCACTAATTACCACATACAAACACAAGTACCAAACTGTCAAATTATCACCTGCAGAAAATGTCCAGAAAATTCCAATAAAAATATCACGGCGATCCTCGCGACGATAGCTTCGCAACGGTACCTTGCACGCCCAAATCCGAGTTCTGTACACCAAGATAAAAATTCAGCAAGAGGGCACTCTCATACACTAATCAGGATTAAGGGCTGATTACTGTTCACAGAGAAATCCTAAATTATCACCTCGAAGGAAAATTCACAAAAATCCACTAAAAATACGAGCGCGTTCCTTGCGATCCGTAGATGAAAAAGTTGTATAAGCTCGTTTCCGTCAGACGCTCGTGCGCAAAGATATGGCCAAAATACTCTGCTGCTGTCAAGGAATTCCATCAAGAAAGAGGGGTCACAGTTTGCCTCGGGAACCGTGCCAAAACATCGAAACGGAAAAGCGCGACCAAAACGAAAGATGAAGTCCTACCTCTTAGGAGTCCACTGGTGCAAGAATCACAGGAAAATGATGTCGGGGTAGCTCAGGGGAGCAAAAACACGAACGCTGCGCCGAAGAAGAACACTAGGAAGCAACGTCGCGCCGCACCGTAAAATGGGGAACCTCGGGATTCGTGCCACCAAAATTCCTAAGATTTGGTAGGAAGATCCAGGACTAAAAGATGTAAAACTTTGCTAGAAATGAGCTTTGGCTGAAAGAGCTCGGTTGGGGAGAAAACAGAGGAAGAAGGAGGCTCGGACTGTTGCTTAAATAGGCTAAGGAAAACATTTCAGAAAATACCCTACAGGTCCCCACTTTCGGGCGCATCCGGGGATTCGGGCGGCTACAGTAACGGGCCGGCCCAGGATTTCCGGGCGCGCACAGTGCGGCCCGGCCCACGGCACAGCCCAGTCCACTAGGCCGCTTGACCCCGCTGCACCCGGTGCACCTGAGCCAGCCACTGGTGGCGTGCCACGTGTCCCCGACAGGCCGTGCACCGCGCACGGCGCGCCGTGCACCGCGCACGTCGCCGGCTGACCCGGGGCGTACGGCACCTGCCCCGGTCACCTGCTCACCAGCCGCGTGGACCGCGTGCACCAAGACCCGCCAATCCCGAGCCGCCACGTGTCCACCCGGTCCACCGTGCACCCGGCCCAAATTCAGTGGACCGCGCCTGCTGCACCGGCCAACCGGAAGGCGCCACGTGGCCCGCCTCCGGTGCACGCTCCCCCGCGGTGGACCGCGCGCCTGCCCGCGCCCTGTGCCGCCGCCTGCCGCCTGCCCGAGGCCGCGCCGCCGCCCGCCGGCGCTGCCCGCCGCCGCCGGCCGCCGCCGGCGATCGCCGGAAACACTGTTCCGGCGTGAACAGTACCCGCGAGCTCAAATTTGACAAGTAAATAGCCCATCTTGACCGTTTTCGCGCGCTGATTCCAAAAACGAGGTCCGTTTTGCCAAATTCTCACTCTAAAAATTGCCGAAAGCCCCCGGAAGAGTATTCTTGGTCCAAATCTCGCGCCGAGCCCAATCTCAATATCCGTTTCGCGCGCAAACACCTCTAAACAACCGATGGGGTCCCCAGATCACCGCGTGATCCAATTTAAGTCCAAAGTCCAACACTTGTGTCCAATCGTGCCCCGAACACCTCCAGCACCCCGCGTAGGCCTCCAGTGGCCACCCCAAAGCACCGCAACGGCTCTGCGGAGATCCAGGGCATCACATCCTCCCCCACTAAAAGAAAGTTTCGTCCTCGAAACTAAAGTCATTCCTCACACGGGATCACAACCAACAAGAGGGGTAAATATCCAATCATCCAACACTCAAGCTCCCAAAACTACCAAATACCTCAACCAGAGGCACTATGCAATCCTTGGGTCTCTAACCAGAACGAAACAAGGGAGAACACATCCAGAGGACCACGCCACCTCAACAAGGTACAGCTGGGCTAACTGCTCGGCCATCAAGTAGTCTGCACCGGTACAAGCATCTGCCCCTCCCAGGGCCTAAGATAATCCATCCACCAGTCCGTCGACACAAAAGCTCGATCCAAGTACCTCGGTACTCCTAACGTATCCGATATAAGTCCCCCAACTGATCCCGTAGCCTCCGATCTCAAATCCAAACCGTCAGGACGTAGAAGCACATCCCTAACCCTCCGGCATCAATACTCAGCCATGAGTAGTCGAGAGAACCAGACTGTAAAACAACCTTCGCGAAGATCCAATACCCTTGCAGCTCGTAACTCAAATCCCCCAAGCTTGACGGAAGGGTGCCAGCTCCCGATGATCGCTTCATCAAATTCTTAAGGGTCCTCAACTCCCAAACTGGTGTCATGCCCAACAACTCCGATAGGAGAACAGCTAGAAACTCACCACCAAAAAGGGGTATCACCAAGTCCCGATGCCGCCGCAGGTCCCTCAAACACACCGGCAACAAGCTACTCACCCACTACGAGACATCCGCCTCGCTCACAAGGTCAAAACCAAAGAAGCGAAGATACCCTCAAGCAACCCAGGTACACCAACGCCTCCAGGCCTGGCTCTCACAAGAACCGTCCTCGCAGCATAATCAGCTGCCGCGAAAAGTAAACAACCGAGCTAGCCTAACCATCCTAAGTGCCAAACCAAGCCCCACAAGACCATCAGGCCTACAGGTAAAACCAAGGACTCAACCGCACCGGGCAGGACCCACAACACGTCCCTACGTGCTAAGGATCGGGAATACGTCCTCCCGAACACCCGGTAACCGTCCTACCCTTAACCCAATGCAAGGAAGTACATGCACTCCTAACAAAAGACTAGGATGCCCAAATGCAATACAATGCACAAACAATGCCGGTAAATACAGTAAAACCATACCTGCCCCCACAAAGTCTGCTGCTGCAAAATCCTCCACCTGAGTGGCGTAGACCGGACCGCCCTGATCCGGCAACTGCTGATCCGCAGGGTAAAAAGGTGGTGACCCGCTCGCTGGAGCATAAGGCCACTGAGCCGACCACTGCTGCTGGGGCGAAAGAGGAGCCGATGCAGATGAGGGTGCCGCTGAAGTCGAAAGGGGGCACGTAGCTCGAATGTGGCCTGGCTGTCCGCACTTGTAACAACTACCCCGCCTCTGATCACAGGTGTGCGACAAGTGAGGTCCTCTACAGAATATGCATCTGTCTCTATCACGAAACCGTGGCCGCCCCGTCTGCTGCTGTCTCTGAGTCTGATGCTGCGACTCCTGCTGCTGTTGCGATGGCCACTGGGATCCGCTAGGCTCTCGCTGCTCCACACGCCCACGGCTAGGTGACTGAGGCCGTGGCGGTCTCCATGAACCAGTCTGTCCCTCATCCTCGGGTGCCGGTCGTTTCCTCACGGAACTCAGTACGACCATCCCGCCTCGCCTTGCCACCTCTGCGTCGCCTCCCTCCACCCAAGAGGCATGCTCGACGGCCTCCTGAAGAGTCTGGTGTCGCTGTGCATGCACAAGGATATAAAGCTCGCTGCGGAGACCTGCCTCGAATAACTCGACCTGATGTGGTCCATCCCGGGCGACATAGGGCACACAATTAAACAGCCGCATGAACTCCTGATGGTAATCCTGAACTGACCGGTCGCCCTGCTGAATGCTTTTCAAATCATCCTCCAGCTTCCTCTTCACGCTGGTCGAAAAATAGGTATCCACAATCATACGCCGAAACTCGGACCAGGGTAGCTGTCGAGAAATCTGAAACTCCCGTGGCTCCACCCGACGCCACCAGAGGTCTGCATCTCCATCTAGGCAATGTACCGCCATATGAACTCTGTACCTCGGGTCGATGAAGAAATCCCGAAAAATCTTCTCCATCGCTGCTAACCATGTCCCAACCTCCCACGGCTGCATATCTCGCCCCGAGAACCTGGGCGGCCCGCGCTTACAAAACTTAACCAGTTTATCCGCGAAGTCCAGCTCCTCCGCCGGGGTCAAAGGCTGGGCCACGCCCTGAGCCCCACTACTCAAAGATGGCGCCGTCGGCACAAGTGGTTCCACAGGTGGTGCCGGGGTCTCTGACACTGTCGGAGGCGGCGCCCCACCCCGCGCCAGTAGCTGCTCAATCCGCTGCTCCTGCCGGCGGCTGCTCTCCGCCAATTGGGCCACCAAGGCCCTCAGCTCAGCAATCTCAGAAGATCCAGCCTGTCCTCGCTCAACAGGGGGTGTAGGGGCACCCCGGGTAGGAATCCGACGTCGGGGAGGCATCCTGTCAAACAGAGAACCACAGATCAATAACGAAACCGCACTCGACCCAATCTAGCGAAAGTCAAAGGCATCCTCCTATTTTTGTAACTTTATGTTGTCTGCAGCCAACATAACTGTCCCACAAAAATAGGGTATGCCAATCCCTCTCCCTTCCCTGGAAGAGTCACAAAAGCACCTGACCAAATTGCCGACTTTCGCATAACGTCACGTCACTCACGTCCTACCTTCCTAGGGTCTGCCAAAAGCCTAGGGTTTCCTAAGTCCCAACTGACCTATCCCTAAGCTCTGATACCAACTTAATCTGTCACGCCCCGGGTGTAAACCAGAACCCGGGCCCGTCCACAGATCCGCCGTGCATGCGGTATTTCCCACATACACGAAGCGTCGGTAACCTGCTCAGATAAGAAATAATAATAAAAGAGCATAAAATCAGAGCTGAAATAAAACTACTGTATCTCAGACAGATGCTGGAAGTAAAAGTACAACATTAAAATAAATACAAGTGTCTCTCCCAGCTCACTACTACAAAATACATACAGCTGGCAGAAGCCAGTCCCCAAAAAGAAAAGCAAGAAAACTGTCTGAGAAGATCTGGTACCCAAAAGATAAGCAGCTACAACCCTCGGTAGGCTCTCTAACTAGTCCGCGATGCGCTTGCCCCGATCAGTTGCTGATGTCCCAGCAACTCCCACAGAGGACTCTGCAAAACAAGGGAAAAGGAGGGAACAAGAAAAGCAATGGGGGTCAGTACTACTATAAACAGTAGCCTCCCCTAGTGGGTAAAGCCTCAGCTCAGATATGCCCACCAGGTGCTCAGAGGCAAAAAGGGGAAAGGAAAAGAAAGGAGATGCAGATAGGTAAAGCAACTGATAAAGAGCTATCCCTAATATGCCTCTACAAGACCACCCAATAAGGATGGAGAAAATGATGCATCAGAATCAAGACGCCTGTCATAATGACCCAATCTGACAGCCAGTGAACACTGGCACTGCCTGCTCTGCTGTCGAACTCAAGAAACCAGCATGGTGCCCGGCGCTCACACCGTGGAACTCAAGAAACCAGAATGGTGCCCGGCGCTCACACCGTGGAAAGCCTACTCCGGAGTGGCACTCGAGGGGAGCGACCCACACGAGCAAAGTATCACTGTATCAAGCATCTCTGTAACCACTGTCTCATAATAGCAGGACTGGATCGTGACTCAAAGAAGTGGGAACAACCCTCCACTATAGTAAGCCCGATCCCCGAACACCCAATCTGATGCAATAGAAACAATCCGGTCAACCACCCAAGATCCGTGGTCGCCGCAACCCCCTGACAACTCAACCTGTCCCAAATCCCCAATACCTGCCTACACTGTCCAACATACGCTCGAACCTGAGCGATTAAGCTGCTAGTGCAACAATGAAGAAGAAAAGAGAAAAAGCATGGTTTCTCCTAAGTCAAGTCCCAAAATAGTGTAGCAGTAAAGGATGGCAATAACCATATGACCAATTAAATCATGCAATGTTCCAATATTTGTCCAATTCCCAAATATAACAGTTTAGAAGCGACTTAAACTAGGGTAATCGTTTCCCATGAATAAACCTTGGTTTTTGCAGTCCTCAATTCTATGTTGTCCCAGAGTATAAGTTCCCGAATCAATAAGCAAATAATCTAACAATAATTTATTTGGAGATCTGATACTCAGTAATCAATTCCCTAGAGCATGCAAGTCTACCAATCAACACGTTCAACATTGATATAGCAAGGTACTCTGACATTCCTAGTGGGCATACAAAGAAAGAGAGTACAACAACCACCCACCTGAAGCGCAACTGTCCCAACTTGTACAGTCAGAAAATACCAAAATTCCAAATCCGCGCTCCCACAATTTCAGCACACCCGCAATACTCCTGGTACAACAAGGGATCCACTAATTACACTAGAGTCTCAATTATGGCACTAATTACCACATACAAACACAAGTACCAAACTGTCAAATTATCACCTGCAGAAAATGTCCAGAAAATTCCAATAAAAATATCACGGCGATCCTCGCGACGATAGCTTCGCAACGGTACCTTGCACGCCCAAATCCGAGTTCTGTACACCAAGATAAAAATTCAGCAAGAGGGCACTCTCATACACTAATCAGGATTAAGGGCTGATTACTGTTCACAGAGAAATCCTAAATTATCACCTCGAAGGAAAATTCACAAAAATCCACTAAAAATACGAGCGCGTTCCTTGCGATCCGTAGATGAAAAAGTTGTATAAGCTCGTTTCCGTCAGACGCTCGTGCGCAAAGATATGGCCAAAATACTCTGCTGCTGTCAAGGAATTCCATCAAGAAAGAGGGGTCACAGTTTGCCTCGGGAACCGTGCCAAAACATCGAAACGGAAAAGCGCGACCAAAACGAAAGATGAAGTCCTACCTCTTAGGAGTCCACTGGTGCAAGAATCACAGGAAAATGATGTCGGGGTAGCTCAGGGGAGCAAAAACACGAACGCTGCGCCGAAGAAGAACACTAGGAAGCAACGTCGCGCCGCACCGTAAAATGGGGAACCTCGGGATTCGTGCCACCAAAATTCCTAAGATTTGGTAGGAAGATCCAGGACTAAAAGATGTAAAACTTTGCTAGAAATGAGCTTTGGCTGAAAGAGCTCGGTTGGGGAGAAAACAGAGGAAGAAGGAGGCTCGGACTGTTGCTTAAATAGGCTAAGGAAAACATTTCAGAAAATACCCTACAGGTCCCCACTTTCGGGCGCATCCGGGGATTCGGGCGGCTACAGTAACGGGCCGGCCCAGGATTTCCGGGCGCGCACAGTGCGGCCCGGCCCACGGCACAGCCCAGTCCACTAGGCCGCTTGACCCCGCTGCACCCGGTGCACCTGAGCCAGCCACTGGTGGCGTGCCACGTGTCCCCGACAGGCCGTGCACCGCGCACGGCGCGCCGTGCACCGCGCACGTCGCCGGCTGACCCGGGCGTACGGCACCTGCCCCGGTCACCTGCCTCACCAGCCGCGTGGACCGCGTGCACCAAGACCCGCCAATCCCGAGCCGCCACGTGTCCACCCGGTCCACCGTGCACCCGGCCCAAATTCAGTGGACCGCGCCTGCTGCACCGGCCAACCGGAAGGCGCCACGTGGCCCGCCTCCGGTGCACGCCCCCCCGCGGTGGACCGCGCGCCTGCCCGCGCCCTGCCCGCGCCCTGTGCCGCCGCCTGCCGCCTGCCCGAGGCCGCGCCGCCGCCCGCCGGCGCTGCCCGCCGCCGCCGGCCGCCGCCGGCGATCGCCGGAAACACTGTTCCGGCGTGAACAGTACCCGCGAGCTCAAATTTGACAAGTAAATAGCCCATCTTGACCGTTTTCGCGCGCTGATTCCAAAAACGAGGTCCGTTTTGCCAAATTCTCACTCTAAAAATTGCCGAAAGCCCCCGGAAGAGTATTCTTGGTCCAAATCTCGCGCCGAGCCCAATCTCAATATCCGTTTCGCGCGCAAACACCTCTAAACAACCGATGGGGTCCCCAGATCACCCGCGTGATCCAATTTAAGTCCAAAGTCCAACACTTGTGTCCAATCGTGCCCCGAACACCTCCAGCACCCCGCGTAGGCCTCCAGTGGCCACCCCAAAGCACCGCAACGGCTCTGCGGAGATCCAGGGCATCACACAAAGACTTAGAGAAGATTCAACAAGAGCTCAAGTTGACACTCAGTGTCTTGAGTCTTGAAGATTGAAGATGAAGAATTGTGGATCAGTTACATCAATCTCAAGAAGAAAGTATTCAAAAGGATCAGGTATGTTTAACTAAATAATCTTGGTGATCCGAATACTTTCTTATAGTGTAGAAACACTTGGATGAATTTTTAATTGCATAAAAATCAAAAACTGGACATGGGACATGTTCAGGATCCGGATCAGACAATCCAATCCGGATCCCGAAGGGTGATTGTTCATTGGCAATTTCAATCCGGATCCTAGGCCATTCCGATCCGGATCCCGAACATGGGACTTTGCTGAATTGCATGAACGATCCGGATCGGACCTTGCAATCCGGATCCCGAACCCTTGGTTTTCTGGAATCGTCAATCTCGTTACGACGATCCGGATCGCAGTAAATCCAATCCGGATCGCCGTCCTGAAAAATTCCAGATAAGGTATGTTTTTGATTCTTATCTCTTTCCAAAGGTTTCTAAACTATAAATAGACACTTAGGGTTTCTCAAGAACGAGGGACCAATACCGAAAACACTTGAGAGCAACCCTAGAGGCTAGGTTTTTATCGTTCTTCTTTTTAGCCTCTTTTAGGTCAATTCGACGGTTCTTCCAAGATCTATCTTTTGTCGAATTGATCTAGTCTTTGCTTAGAATTTCTTTCTACGGTTCTTCAATGACAATCTAAGCAAAGGATCACCATCGAAGCCTATATCTTTCTATCGGCTGAGTTTGCGTCGTGGATTCGACGTGGCACCGTGGATTCGGTGTGTTGAAGGCGTTTCGTGGATTCGAAACGTGTGCTCGTGGATTCGAGTGGCGTTCGTGGATTCGAACGTGTGCAGTGGACGTGCAAACGTTGGAGCGCAAGGTCCGAAGAAATTGAAGGAGGGGTTGAATCCATGGAGACGGTAATCACCTTGTTATTCTTCGTTTCTTAGTGGATTGTCATTGCGTGGACATCCAACCGGTCAGCGCAAGGTCCAAAGAAGTTGAAGGAGGGGTCGAGTCCGTGGAGTCGGTAATCACCTTGTTATTCTTCATTTCTTAGTGGATTGTTATTGCGTGTTGGTCCCGTGGTTTTTCTCCTGGATTGGAGTTTCCACGTAAATCTCGGTGTGCTGTTTTTTATTTCCGCATTGGTTTTTATTTTGGCACTGAGATTGGTTTTATAAGTATTACACCTATTCACCCCCCTCTAGTTGTTTGATAGTACCTATTTAGATCCTTGTGGATCCTACATTATAAAAACCTACAATTGGTATCAGAGCGGGTTTTAGGTTTATCGATCATGTCGGGTGAAAGTGGTAATATTTTTAGACCTCCTCTTTTTGATGGGACCAATTATGCGTATTGGAAAGTGCGGATGAGAGCTTTTCTCATCTCAATTGATGAGCGTGTTTGGCAAACCGTGGAATACGGTTGGGTGCATCCGGTTGAGGAAGTAGGAAATTCTACTACCCCAAAACCTCGCTCTAGATGGTCTAAAGAGGAAATCGAAAGATCTTCTTACAATGGGAAAGGTATGAACGCTTTATATAATTCTCTTTCCTCGACTGAGTTTACACGAATTTCTGCGTGTGAAACCGCGAAGGAAATTTGGGATCACTACACCAATACTGGCTTTTAGCGGCACTTTAAACTGCCGGGAAACATAAAAAAAGTGCCGGTAATTATTTTTTCCGGCATTTTTTTGTGGCAGTCAAAAGTGCCGGCTAAAACTCCGTCGGCAATTCTTTTACCGGCACTTATATCAAACCGCCAGCATAGAAGGTAAAGCCGGCGCTTTCAACCGCCAGCATATCCCATTTTAGTGGCACTTACAAGTGCTAGCAAAATGATCTATTCCGGCACTCCAAACCGCCAGCATATCCCATTTTAGTGGCACTTACAAGTGCCAGGAAAACAATATATTTCGGCACTCCAAACTGCCAGCATATCCCTTTTTAGTGGCACTCAAAAGTGCCAGAAAAACGATCTGTATCGGCACTTCAAACCGCCAGCATACCCCTTTTTAGTGGCACTCAAAAGTGCCAGGAAAACAATCATTTCCCGGCACTCAAAACCACTAGAATTAAAAGTGTCGGCAAATAAATCTATATCCTGACAAAAAAAAAATGCCGGCAATGAAAGAATTTTTTATTCATTTTATAATTAGCAATAAACTAATAATTTAATTAGGTAAAATAATTATTTCATATCAACACAGAAGATTTTGAAAGATATTTAAAAATATGCAAATGACTACAATTAATTAAGCACAATAAATTTGAGTCATAGACAATACCATCAATTTATAAAATTTCAAGTATATATCATCTAATCAACATCCATAATAGACAAAAAATATCATCAATTTAATTAATTGCAACAACAAAATTATATTAGCATATATACTTCAAATACATATTTGAGTCATAGACAAAATGAAGGAAAGGAGATCGGCATTGCAATTAGTCACCAGATTACTTCTCCTTAACTAATCAAACCTGCATTAGAAAAAAAAAAATCTATTAGGCGACTGTGAAACAACAAAAAGATTTAGCATACTATTTTCAATCTATATGAGAAGATTAAATTCTAAGAAAAGAAGCATTAAAATGGAACATAGGATTCTTCTTAGTTAAAAACCACAGAAAATTAAGGGCGCAAACTGTTCTTCGGTAACCTAAACACCAGAAAGACCATGGCAACTAGACTGTTGATGAAAGACCATGGCAATTAGATTGTTGCATGTTTCTCCGGTAGAAGTTGCAGCCGTTATTTTAAAGCATTGGAGAATGAAAAATTATAAGTGCTTGAGCAGCAGCTGCTTGAGCAGCTGCTCAAGCAGCCAGCAGTATATAATATTTTGTCCACAAGCTGCTCAAGCTGCTCAGATGAAAGTATATAATATTTTTTTCACTCCACAATTCATATAGCATCAAATGTAAACTTGTCATAATATACCTAAGTTCTTAAACTTACTTTAACATATATTGCCAAAATGTTGCCAAAATGTCACCAAAATATTGTCATCACTCTTTCTTATAAACCTGTAGGAAAAGAAGAAAATTTTGGGTCATCAACTCTTTTATAAACATATAGATAAATAAAAAAAAATGTACTCACAATCAAAAAGTAAAAAGTTGAGCTGAAAGTATAATGTTTTTGTCGGTCCATATTTTATAAGCTGATTCTGTATTTTAAACAAATAGATATCCAGACAGGGCCTTAATGTTCCATGCTAGGAACATAGTAGCGGCCACCAGATATCCGGAATACAAATTTAATATATAAACAATCCACTTCATTTATTATGTTGTACATAACAAATATGCTAACGAAAATTTAGGGCCTCTTAACCATGCATTAGAGCCATAGCTTGGTAAAATATTTAGGGCCTCTTAACGAAAATTTAGAGCATTACTTGGTAAAAAATTTACCAAGTAATCAACTTGACTAAGAGGCTTACCAACTAACTACATATTTTGCAGAACTTATAATTTAATTTGTCAACACACCTTAAGGTTGACTTCAAAAGATAAATAATATAAAAAATTATACTTGAGGTTCACGAACTTGATATAAAATTCACATAGATAAAATGTAGTGTTGGACATTTTCAAAAAATATATCAACAAAATTGGATGGCACGATATCTAGCTAGATGGCATAAGCACAATAGCCAAGGGAAAAAAAAAAAAAAAGGTTCCTAGAATCTTCAAGAAACCAATGTTTAGTACGACCGTCCAATATATTTGTGGTTTTTCTTGCAAGCAGATAAGCACGTAAGCAAATTAACTGCCATAGCATCTTAAGAATATGTGAAATCAAAGGCTAGAATAGAATATGTGAAATCAGACATCTTTGCACAAGATTTCAACAACACATAAGTAGGTAGTGATTACTAAAATTAATAGCTCACTGAAATTCAATAAAAAAAACACAAACCTTGAAGAAGATGAAGAAGAGGAAGTACCTTCAATCTGCTATTTGGCTTTGGAAAGAGTGGCTGCAGAAAACAAAGAATAAAAGGTTATGAAATCAAAGTTCAAGTAATACTAAAATTGTAGCCATAATAAAAATTACTTCAAGTCTAAATCATAAAAAATTTCTTCAATTCATTTTTAAAAATCTGTCTATCCAACCTATTACGCCCTTCCTCACCTGAAAGCTAGCTGCGGAAGAATCAATGTAACAACATCAGTGGCTGGGCGAGTACCAACTGCAAGAATGAGCCTCTATAATGCAAGAGTGAGCTTCTATATTCATTTATTTCTCTCTAAAAAAAAAAGTACTAATATTTATGTCCAGAAAGAACAGTACAAATATGTGTCTCATTATGCAAACTAGTGTAGTACATTCAGCGGATATTTGCTGTGCGACTCCCCTGTTCAGGTGCTAGAAACATTTACCTAGTCCGAACTCAACTCCAGCAATTTTATCTCACCAGATTCTGAACTAATTGAGTGATCGCCTTTATCTCTGCACCTACACTCAGAGTTTTCATGCATGCATCAGTAACCTGTGTTAAACAATAGGGACTAGGATTTTTGAGAAGCAATTTTACAAAGCATGTTATAAAAAAAAAAAGAAGAAGAAGAAGAAGAAAGAAGCTGTCTTAGAAGATTTGTTTATTGTTGGCTTGCACTTTGCTTCCGAAGAAATTAAAACCTATATTTAGACCCCTCAATGTTTGGACCATAACACTTAACCCCCTTTCATTACATTTTCCATTAGGAAACGGTTATAGATCTAAATCTCAAGCAAAAAAGCAAAGCATATGTAAATCACTTCCTAAATCTACTTAGTAAAAAAAAAATCCTGCAAAATGTGCACTCCAGAAGTGTGCATGGAACACCAAAATGTGCCAGTGAAGAACTTCAACCTGAGATGACATAGGGCTATCGGAGGAGCTGGTGTGGAGTTGGCGGAGGAGACGACGTCAATTTGGCAGGGGCGGATCCGGCTCAGCGCAACTTGAGCGCGTGCGGGAGAGGAAGGATCATGGGCTTCTTGGAGAGGGAAAGGGAGTGGGAAGCGGCAAAGGTGGCGGAGGCGACAAAGATGGTCGCAGCGGAGGCGGCGGGCGGCGGAGATAGGGAAAGCTTGCTTCTTGATGGGGCGGAAAAGGAGATGGCATTGTTCGCGGGGCTGGCGGAGGAGTCGGCGTGGGGCAGGCGGAGGAGAAGACGTCGATTGGGCGGGGGTGGATCCGGCGTGGAAAAAACTCAGCGCGCGTGCGGGAGAGGGGGAACCGTGGGCTTCTGTGAGACGGGAAGGGAGTTGGGAGCAACCGAGTTGGCGGAGGTGCTAGAGGTGGCCACAGGGGGAGGCGGTGGCCGGGGGAGCGGACAGAGAAGGTGGATTGGGCAGAGGAGGCTGGGTTGGCAAGGGTTTGGGTATTTTTTGTTCTTGTTTTTTTTCCTTTCTTGCGGGCGTAGTAAATGCGCGCGATGGCCAAAAGTTCCCGCCCTCCAATGCCGGCACTTTGTTAGTAAAAAATTGAGATAATTGGAAGATTAATAAAAATAAAAAAAATAAAAACTAATAAATATAAATTTTTTTAAAAATATTTATTTAGAAATGCCAGCAAAAATTAATTATTGCTGGCTTTTTTTATAAATGCCACTGCAAAAGTGCCACAAAAAATGCCAGTAAAAATTTATTTGGGCATTTTTAATATAATTTTTTTTAAGATTAAATAAATAAATAAAATAAAATAAATATAATTTTTTTTAAGGGCATTTTTAAAAAACTGCCGGCAAAAATTTATTTTTGGTGGCTTTTTTCCTAAATGCCACCACAAAAGTGCCAGCAAAAATTAGTTTTGGTGTAGTGGATATTCTCAAAATTACACATGAGGGTACTAATCTTGTAAAAATTCAAAAGCTCCAGATGCTTACAAGTCAATTTGACTCTATTCATATGGAAGAGCATGAATTATTTACAGATTATTATACTAGACTTCAAGATGTAATTAATACATGTGCTAATTTAGGAGAAAAGATCCCGGAGTCGAAAATTGTAAGAAAGATTATTCGGACTCTTCCGGAACGGTTTAGGGCAAAGGTTACCGCCATTGAAACCGTTAGTCATCCGGATGAGATGAGTGTAGAGGAATTAGTAGGTGCTTTACAAACTTATGAGATGACTTTTCCTACTAATCAAATTTCTTCCAAGTCTTCTTCTAAGCTTATAGGTATTGCATTCAAATCAACAAAGGAAGAAGATGACGAATCAAGTTCCGACGATGAAATCTCTTTAGCCGATTTTGAAGAACAATTGGCGCGGATCACAAAGAAATTTCGTCGAAAATTTTGGAAGAATCGAACCGATGGATCTTCATCCACGAAATCATCTAAAGGATCATCGGGTTCTAAATCCTCTAAACTCAAAGGCGTTGCAAAACCTTCTAAAGAAAAAGAAAAAGATGATTTCGAAGGGGAAATCCGATGTTATCGATGCAAAGGCTACGGCCATATTTCAACGGATTGTCCTTCTAAGAAATCATACAAAAAGAAGGCTTTGCAAGCAAAAACTTGGGACGATTCTAGTTTCGATGAATCGACCTCAAGTGAAGAGGAAAAAGAAAAATTTGTTGCTTTTCATGCCTCTCAAATTCCCTCTTCTAATTTGTGCTTATCATCTTTAGTCACTGACTCTATTCCTTTGATTTTGCATGAAACATCAACATCCGAGGAGAGTCATCAAGTGAGGGGGAGTCGGACGAAGAAGAACTCGTTGAGGCATACCAACAACTTCTTGCGGAATCAAAGAAGATGGCCAAGCATATCAAGAAGTTGAGAAAGCAACGACTTGAGGTTCAAGACGAGAATCAAGCTTTAAAGATCAAACTACATGATCTTGAGGAGGAACAAGGACGGTTATTGGATAACAATAAAATCCTCCAAGAAAAGCTAAACCAATCGGAGACGAACGCAAAATCATATATGGACAAGATTGGTTTTCTTGAAAAACAGTTTGAAGAAATTCATATCACCAACCAAGCTTTGACCAAGCAAGTTCATCAACTCAAATCCGACATACAAAGGCTTTCCACCGATTCCAAGAAACTTGATTGTATGTCTAGATTAGGTCAAACAAGCAAGGTTGGTTTGGGATTTAAAAAGAACCAAACTGTGCATGCTTCAAGTTCCACAATGAAATTGAAAGGAAAAACTTGTCACTTATGTGGACTTGAAGGACATTTGGTGAAGAATTGCCCGAAAAAGAGAAAGAAGAGTCCTTCGGCAACTTCATCTACGGAGCGGACTCAACGGAATCAAAAGACACATCAAGTCAAAGGAGTTCACTCAACCCACCAAAGGTCCGAGCCACAACATCAATCATACAAGTGGATTATTGCGAGGCAAAGACCTAAGGTGGATCAACAGTCAAAGCGGACAACCCCCGGCCACAACGAATCAAGACAACCCAAAATCCAGCGATTTTGGATTCGGAAAGGTGATATCTTTCCTTGTCTTAAGTTCTAAATAGCTTATGACTGTATGCAATGCTTTGATTGGTTTTCCTTTCATATTTTTCTTAATCTCTGCATTACATGTTTTTCAATGCTCTTTGTTTTTGTACTTTATTTTTGAACAAAAGGGTTTTTTTATTGAACAAGTGCATTGAATAAAAAGGGTTTCACGTTCATTCACTCCAATTTAATTTTATATGGATTATCAACTTTACTCCATAATCATAATCTTGAAGATACTTCATTATAGGAGTTTTTGATAGTTATAAGCATCAAATTTTAGAAATCATGTGTGATCTTTAGATGCTTAATCTATCTCGGTTGTGTGAAGTCTTTGTGACAACACAAGTGCACATTCCTAAAAATCCTGTGTTGCACTCAAGAACAAAACACATTGTTGAGCATTGGTTATATTGACTTTAATTGCATCTTTTCACGCATTTAGAAATCTATTATGCTTTTGACATCATAATATTTCGATGTTGCAATGATCATTTATGTTAATTAATTCATCTTTTAAGTGATCAAAGTCAATTTCTCTCTCAATGATCTCTTGGTATAGTCATTATCTTATTTGATTGCTTAGTCGAGTATGAATGCGAGATCAATTTTTGGTTGAATACCTTATATATTAAATAATTGATAGCCAATTGAGGGGGAGTCAAAGAAAAGTAAAATGCTCAAAAGATGTGGAAAGAGTTACATCCCAATGAGGAGTGTGAAAACTACCACCACATGGAGAAAGAAAAAGAAGAAGAAAAATATACCCCATGTATGCAAAGCAAATTTTTGTTTTAAAAATTGTTGATGAAATGCATATTGAAATACTTGACTCAGTCATATTTCATGGTTGGTATAAGGTGGGATTTTTGATAAAAGATGCTCAAAGAGCCACTCCTTCAACAGATTGTCTAGATATATTATCTAACTTATCTGGGATTTCAAACATCTATTGATCTTTATATTTCATTTTCTTTACCAAAGTGATGATTTGATAAAGGCATTACGCATAAGATCATGTTAGATGTGATTGAAGTTGTTCAACTTTAAGGGTTTTAATTTTCATAAATTTTCGTTTCATTTTTGAGTATTTTTGATAGATTTGGTATAATCTATTTCTTGTTGTATGAAACGATGACTTCTGTTTAAAGTTGATGCGCTAAAGTGCTTACATACCTTTTCTGGTTATTATGGAATTTTTCTAAATTATTCTGATGAAAGGGTAGAATTCAAGATTAATGTCATTTGGAAATCTCCGTAAGTCATCTTTGTAAATTCGTTACATCTTGATAGAGTTTGGATCTCAAGATTATTTTTGATGACTTGTGTTTGATGAATATAACATGAAAAACTGTTTATAATGTTTTATCTTTGCTTTTCATGATTTAGGAGTAAATCTTTTTAATTTTGTGAAATTAATTGGATTGAATGACATCTTGTGAATTCATTGGTTAAAGCACTTAAATTGATTTCTTGATGGAATACAAATCGGTATTTGAAAAGATTCTAAAATCTGGATTTGTTTCAAGAAATTATTTGATTTTTGCTTTCTGGTACCGGTACGCAATCTGCATTTTTGTTATATACCGGAACTGAGCTTTTATCTCTCTTTCTCTATGAACTAATGTTAGTGATTTCCTTTTGTCTAGTATGTTCACTGTTTGACAATTTGTGACAAAAAGGGGGAGAAGAGAAATGACGGAGATGAGATCATCAAGAGAGGACAAACGAAAATGGAAAAATGGACGAAAATAAAATGGGGGAGAACGGAAAATGATGATCGTATCACAAAGGGGGAGAACATAGATGCTCAAGAACATGGAGAACATGGAGAACATGTTAGAGATGCTCAAGATAGGGGGAGATAAAGAAAAAATTGAAAGAGCCGAAAAACAAAAGAACCAAAAGGACGAATCAAATGTAGGATTTTAATTTCTAACGACTAACGTTTGATTTTGTTTGGAGTTTTGTTTTGCAGGAATTACATCACTTTAAGACTCCAAGTCCTAAGTCATAGAGTATGTTCTAGGACTGTTTGGTTCAAATGTAATTTTGTATTTATTGGATCTTTCACGCAAAGAAAATCAATGTTTTGGTGATGACATTGAATTTCGATTTTTTGGTTTAAGATGAGTGACTTGAGCGTTTTTATGTATTTTTGGGTTTTGTCACGAAATTGCCAAAGGGGGAGATTGTTACGGCATTTTGGTGTTGGCATATTTCGTGAGTCAAGTCAGTTGAGTCGGAGTCTTAAAGGGATCAAATTGTCAATCAGCAATCAAAGACTTAGAGAAGATTCAACAAGAGCTCAAGTTGACACTCAGTGTCTTGAGTCTTGAAGATTGAAGATGAAGAATTGTGGATCAGTTACATCAATCTCAAGAAGAAAGTATTCAAAAGGATCAGGTATGTTTAACTAAATAATTTTGGTGATCCGAATACTTTCTTATAGTGTAGAAACACTTGGATGAATTTTTAATTGCATAAAAATCAAAAACTGGACATGGGACATGTTCAGGATCCGGATCAGACAATCCAATCCGGATCCCGAAGGGTATTGTTCATTGGCAAATCCAATCCGGATCCAGGCCATTCCGATCCGGATCCCGAACATGGATTTGCTGAATTGCATGAACGATCCGGATCGGGCCTTGCAATCCGGATCCCGAACCCTTGGTTTTCTGGAATCGTCAATCTCGTTACGACGATCCGGATCGCAGTAAATCCGATCCGGATCGCCGTCCTGAAAAATTCCAGATAAGGTATGTTTTTGATTCTTATCTCTTTCCAAAGGTTTCTAAACTATAAATAGACACTTAGGGTTTCTCAAGAACGAGGGACCAATACCGAAAACACTTGAGAGCAACCCTAGAGGCTAGGTTTTTATCGTTCTTCTTTATAGCCTCTTTTAGGTCAATTCGACGGTTCTTCCAAGATCTATCTTTTGTCGAATTGATCTAATCTTTGCTTAGAGATTTCTTTCTACGGTTCTTCAATGATAATCTAAGCAAAGGATCACCATCGAAGCCATATTTCTATCGGCTGAGTTTGCGTCGTGGATTCGACGTGGCATCGTGGATTCGGTGTGTTGAAGGCGTTTCGTGGATTCGAAACGTGTGCTCGTGGATTCGAGTGGCGTTCGTGGATTCGAACGTGTGCAGTGGACGTGCAAACGGTGGAGCGCAAGGTCCGAAGAAATTGAAGGAGGGGTTGAATCCGTGGAGTCGGTAATCACCTTGTTATTCTTCTTTTCTTAGTGGATTGTCATTGCATGGACATCCAACCGGTCAGCGCAAGGTCCGAAGAAGTTGAAGGAGGGGTCGAGTCCGTGGAGTCGGTAATCACCTTGTTATTCTTCATTTCTTAGTGGATTGTTATTGCGTGTTGGTCCCGTGGTTTTTCTCCTGGATTGGAGTTTCCACGTAAATCTCGGTGTGCTGTTTTTTATTTCCGCATTTGTTTTTATTTTGGCACTGAGATTGGTTTTATAAGTATTACACCTATTCACCCCCCTCTAGTTGTTTGATAGTACCTATTTAGATCCTTGTGGATCCTACATTATAAAAACCTACAAAAACAACTAATCTACTGAAGATCACCTCTGAAGGGGTACCACTACTCTCCAATGACGGGTAGGGATCTAGCTCGCAACTCTCTCGCCTCGATCAACAACCGCAGAATCAGCAACTCCCGCTAAGACTCTGCAAAACAGAGGAGAGGAAGGAAAAGAGGGGGAAACCCCCAAAGGGTATGAGAACTACACCAAAGAGGGGAGTTTTCAGTAGGTACCACCGCCAGACTCGACGGTCTGCCCACTAAGTCCACAAAATACAAAAAGCTAACCAAAGCCGTAAAGACTGAAAAAGAAGGAAGTTGGAGACTCTCAACGGCTATCAAGCCTCCAAGCCTGCTAAGCCTGCCATGCCTGCCTATGCCTTCCATGCCTGCTATGCTGCCTATGTCTGCCATGCCTGCCTATGCCTGACATGCCTGCCTATGCCTGCTATGCCTGCCTATGCCTGCCATGCCTGCCATGCCTGCCTATGCCTGCTATGCCTGCCATGTCTGCCTATGCCTGCCTATTCCTGCCCTGCCTGCCTAAACACAGCTACTAGACTCCACTCGGTCCCCCCGACACGAGTGCAACTATAAAGCAAATGTCTGTAATAAACCCAATCTAATGCCACCAGTAGAACTGGTACAGCCTGCTGTGCCTGCCAAATCGGGTATGCCAGCCTACGCATAACACCAATAGGGGATGGGAGTCTCAAGGACTCGAAGTATGAAAATCGCACACTCCGGAGTGGCACTCGAGGGGAGCGACCCACACGAGCAAAGTGCCTCAGTAACAAGTATCATAAATCAGCAGGACTGGAACATGACCCTGATCAAAGTGGGAAAGCCCAACCACTAAAGAAAGCCTCGGTCCTCAATCAGATGCAAAAATACTCAAATAGTGGGAAACTCTGTCCACTAGAGAAATCAGATACCCAATCTGGTGCATAAATAAATGTCCGGTCAACCGCCCAATATCCGCGGTTGCCGCAAAGCCCCACAACCAATCCAACCTATCCCAGACACCAAGTCCCGACTACACTACCCAGAACCCCTGCTCGAACCTGAGCAACACAGACCGCCTGACTAACAAATAAGGAGAAAAGAATAACATGGTTTCTCCTAAGTCAAGTTCCAAAAGTAGTGCCGCAGTAAAAGATGGCCTAACTACATGTCCATGCAAGCATGCTTTGTCCTCAGAAATAATAAAAGTGGGTGAAACATATATTAGAAAAGCATGCTAAAAGATCCCTACTATGGTATACTAGTCTCACCCAAGTAGGTCATTCCTTGCTTGCCTCTCGCTCATATCGGTTGTACAACAATATGCCTGTTATCAACCATGGGGGGTGATATCCCCACTGTACACTTACATTCACCATGATATATAAAGATCCTATACAGTTACCAAGTTAAGCTTACCCACCTGAAGTGCGCAATCCAAGGCAAACCTGGAGTCGGTGAAGAGTGTAGACGCTCTCAGTCCAAAATCAGCTAAAACTGCTCCCTCGGTATATGTTGCGCGAGCCTCGGCTCCAAATAGCTAAAAACACCCAGAATTCCCTATCTCCAATTTTCTCCAGTTTCAACAGGTTCAGAAACAGTCGTGAACCTTCTTGGGTACAACAATAGGGTTCAAGATTACACTTTATTCCAAAATTTAACCAGTACACACAATCTGAAAATCAGTCCCAAAGATGTAATTATTTCACCTACAGCGAGAACTCAGAAAAATCCAACATAAATACTGTCGCGTCCCTCGCGTCGATACCTTCGAAACGAGTACCTGCACGTCCCATTCGAGCACGTAGACCAAGTTACAAATTCCCCAACACAGGGTGCTCACAACTACACAACACATAAACTGTATTTCCATGCACAGATAAAAGGGAGGAAGGAAATACCTTCGGGCAAGTCTTTGCAAAATCCAATAAAATACTGTGACAATCCTTGCGTCGAGTACATGAAAAAGTCCAATGGCTCGTCTCCATCCGATGCCCGGTTGCGGAGATAAAAATCCGGCAAGGTGTCGCTGTCCAGAATTGCTAACATAAACTTGCTAGCATTTCCAAGCTTAATTAGAGGCTTTTCCAAGGGATTATCCACAGATCACAAAAGAGAATTTGCTCACCTTGAAGTTAAGAGAAGTCCAACTTGAATTCTGAAAAAGACCTTATATCCACAAAGTTATCTGCATTCAAGGTGACTTGCTCAATCAAAACTAAAACAGGGACTGCAGTAAACCATATAACAACACTAAAAAGATCATTAAAGTTACCTAATCAAACGTGCTCCAAATCCTACAATAGAGGTACCATTGGATTCCTTGTCGAGAGTAGATACAAATTGAGCTAAAGAACTCCAATTTTCGTGCTCGGATGAAGGAGAAAACCCATAAACACTTTAAACTATCCACTAAGTTCCATCTGTACATGACTGCAGCAAGGTGCTCCAAAGATCATGCATAAACCCTAGTAAAAACTCAGATCTGGGGAAAATTATACATACCGATATTGTAGATCTTCGAGTCCTGAAAATTTCCCCGTTAGAATCATCCACATATTCCCACTCTACTGCCCAAAAAGGCCAAAACACAGAGGACTGTTCAGGATTCCAGACTGAAATGAAGGGTCCAAAGATGGCCTTAAAACTCTGTAAAACCATGAGATCTGGGGGGAGAGTTGAATACAAAGATTGTAGCCTTACCTCTTGTGAACACGTAGAATTAAAAATGAGCTCAAAATTCCAAGAAATGAGCCCTGGGGAATTTCGCACTGAAACGCGACGGAAGGTCCACCAACAGCAAAATGGTGGAGCTTGCCTCAAGGAGAAGAAGATGATGGTGATGAAGCCTCTAAAACCCATCTCTTGCTGAAGAAAATGAAGGAGAGTTGCATAAGAGTCCCCTGTAGAAGTCCCAAAGTTAGCATCCAAAGAGGAGATGGAGGAGGTATATGCTCTTAATAGAAGAGGAAGAAGAATAAAAGAGGAAAAAACCCTCTCTCGGGTTCAATGTGCAAGCACAGTGCTGGGCCAGGTCCAACCCCGGCCCATCCCGCGCACGCAGGCGGGCACGTGGCACCCATCCGGGCGCCCGCCCCCCGGCGGACGGCCCGGATGGGGCACGCAAGACGCGGCGCCCGGCCAGGGCGTGGCGCCGCGGTCCCCTTGCGCGGGGACGCGCAGTGCGGCGCGCGCCGTGGGCGCGCTCTGCGCAATGCAGGCGCGCCACGTGGCGCGCCCACCCCTCCTACGACGACACGTCGCGGCCCGCACCGTGCTGTGCCTGGTGCACGCACACCCCGTGGACCGGCCGCCAGGAATTGGTCCAAAACTGCTCCAAAAATGCCCATTTTTGCTGTGTTTTCGCGCGCTGAGTCCAATTCGGAGTCCAAAATTCCAAATAAAGCAACCAAATAGCCGTTTTGATCGTTTTTCCGCGCTGAATCCAAATATGGTGTCCGTTTTGCGCGAAACAACCCTATTTCGACGAAATTCCTTGTTGGGTTTAGGTTAATAAGGATCTAATAGGGGAAAAAACACCTAGAGGGGGGTGAATAGGTGTAAACAATAAACACTCAAAAATCATTGTGCGATAAAACCCAATGCGGAAAAATAAAAGAACACACAAGATTTTTACGTGGAAAAACTCCAAACCGGAGTAAAAAACCACGGGACCGATAACACGGCGAAATCCACTAGAGTTAACACACGTACAAGGTGATATAACGTACTCACAGACGACTCAACCTTTTACCATACGCTCCTAGTAGATCTTCTCCGCTCGCTCCACGACGCTTCTCGAATCCACGATCCGCGCCCAACGCTGAATCCACAGCGTCCAACGTCGAGTCCACGACGTCCGACCGAATCCACGGTCTTCACCCAATGGTACGCTTCGAATCCACGAACGCACCTCGCTCCGAATCCACGAGAGCGATAACACCTTGAATCCACAAGGCCACGCGAGTCCACGCGCCGATTTTGGGGTAAATCGTTGTTTGTTTGGGTGGTGATGATCCGCCGAATACTTAGATCAAGAGTAGATCGGAAATACCATCTAAGTATTCATTAGTTTGATTCAACTCAAGATATGAGTATGAAAACCTAGAATCAAACTAATCAATATAGATGAAGAACCATTAAATAGATCTAATGATTTCCGTTCTTCTCTATATGTGGATCTAAGGCCGTATAAAATGATATTTGAAAATGACGGCTCTTTTTCCGATATGTGGATGCCCTAGAAATGAAAAGGAAGGGCTATTTATAGGTTAGAAACCCTAGGAAGAATATTCGGATCAAAAACAAACTTTTCTGGAAAGTTTTACCGACGGCGATCCGGATTGCGAAGTCACGATCCGGATCGCAGACGCGTAGAGAGCAATTTCCAGAAAACCGCCTGTTCGGGATCCGGATCATAATCCACGATCCGGATCGTTCATACAGTTTTACCAGAACAATGTGTTCGGGATCCGGATTGAGATTCCTGATCCGGATCGTTCAAGCCAACAGGTAAAACTCATGTTCGGGATCCGGATCATCAAATGCTGCGATCCGGATTGAACTAGTGTATGAACGAACACCCTTCGGGATCCGGATTGAAAGACACGATCCGGATCCTGAACATGTCCCATGTCCAGTTTTTGATGAATATGCAATTAAAACCTCTTCCAGGTGTTTCTACACTATAAGAAGTATTCGGATCATCAAAATTATTTAGTTAAACGTACCTGATCCTTTTGAATTCTTCTTTCTTGAGATTGAGGTATATGATCCAAAGTTTCTTCATCTTCAATCTTCAAGACTTAAACTATTCACGAAATACGCCAACTCAAATTCCGTAACAATCTCCCCCTTTGGCGGTTTCGTGACAAAACACAAATCCACAAAGAAAATTCAAAAAGATATTTTTGTTGCTATCACCATACAACAAAAATTTACAAAAGAGTTCCAGAAATTAAAAACATGAGATAAACTCCTAGAACAGACTCTAGACTTAGACATCTGTAACTTCTGCACACAGAAAACATTCTTGACAAACAAAATCGTTAGATACCTCAAGAATTGAAACATACAAAACCAAATGCAGAGATAGAGTTTGATCTCATCATGACATTTGAAAGAATCAGATATGTGAAAGAACATAGTTAAAACCAACATATCTTCTAAGCAGTTGAAAACCAAATGTCAAAGTATGTTAGTCCAACATCAACTTGTTAGTCATATTACATGCCCAAATAGTTAGTCAAATAGTTAGTATAGAAGCATGTCACAAATCACAAAAGAAAACCCAAGTTGAGTTGAGATTCATACTTACCTTGATTCATTCCTTGATTCATTCACAGTCATTGTTCAGAGTTCATTGTTTTTCATTGTTCAGAGTTTATAACTCTTTCTCTCAACTCTCACTCTCTTCTCTCCCCTTTTTGTCACAAACAAAGCCAAAAATGTAGCATGAGCTACAATATGTAAGGAGAGTAAACAAAAAGTTCATAAGTTTCTAACAATATGCACAAAAAGAGAATTAACCTAAGAATATGCACAAACTGAGAGTTAAACTAGACTAAAGAATCAACTAAACTAATCCAAATTCAGTTATCGAGAAATAAATCCTGCACAAAAAGACAAAGTTAGTTATCAGAATCTGAAAAGTCTGAACTCATGCAACCAATCTTGGACATAATCTTTCGCATCCGCTTGTCCATTGAGTTTATTTTCTTCGTGATGGTGATGTGAGCTGCTGTGGTTAGCTCCAGTTCATTCGCAACCCTTTGTTGTTCCTTCAACATTCGTTCCTGCTGAACGGATAGTCGTTGCTGCAACTTGAAAATTGAAGTCAATGATGCTTCATCATCTGTGCCAGGTGCTTGATGAGATGGTGATGCATCCGTGTCAGGCTTCTTTCCAAATGCAGAAGCTTGAGTGACATGAGGCAGCTTGTGAAGAGATTTGACAATTGTGGACTCATCTATCATGTTCAAACATTGATGATACGTCGCCGAGGTGATGTCAACTTGAAATTTCTGTAAGATCCTCATTATGATCAATGGAAAAGGAATTCTTTCGGTAGGATGAGGATGCTCAACATATCGTGTCATTCTGTTCCAGATGATGTATGGTATGTTGACATTCAATGCCCTTGCTTCTGACGGGTGTCCTATGAGATATAAGAACAACAACCGTTCCCATCTCACAACCTTCGTCTGCATGTTGGAAGTATATTGTAGCAAGTGATGAAGTTCAGGAAGCGATATTCCAGACGAAGTTCTTTGGATCGAACTGATTTGTTCGTTGATTGAGTTCCCTCGAGACAAATCCCCTCAATAACTTTACACCATAAAGTATTTGTCAAATCCACTCCTTTCAGATAGTGAGCTCCTCTTCCGCTTGCTTCCATTCCCAAAACCTCACCAATCAACTGTGGGGTGATTTAATTCTCGTTCCTTGGATATTCGTATAGAATTCCATCGGACCGTTCTCAAATTCGCGAAGATGCCGTGCGTTGGTATAGAAGGTCCTCACATGGTGCAGGCAGTATCCGAGAGTTTCCGGGAAGCGACATACTTGAATGAGATTTGCTTCATCAATCAAAGTACCAAATTCAGGAGAGTGACTTCGTAGAGCTTCAATGTTCACGTGTCTTTCGCCAATGCATTCGCGATGTGCAAATGCTCTAAGCCGGTCATTGTTAACAAACACTTCTTCATCTCGTGGCGGAGAGTCCGGGCTATTGGTGGTTCAACATCGGTCTCCTTTCTCCGTCCAAAACGTCGAGCGAGCCGCTTACGTTTTAGAGAAATAGTTGGGGCAGGCATAGAAGCCTTCCCAGAGTTCACTGGTGCTTTCCTTTTTGCTTCGAGTCAGCAGGCACAAACTCGTCATCATCATCGTCATCCGTTAACATGTCCCAGTGTACTTCATCTGGGTTTTTCTCAAGTTCAGTATCACTGATAATTTCACCTCTCCTTTCTTGAACTTTCTTAGCCCTCTTCAACTTATTGGTTGGTCTGTGAGCACCATCGAGATAAGTAACAGTACCAACCAGGAGAAAGTCATTGATCCTAGTGCTTTGAGTTCTAAAAAGAATGTCCTGTGAAAACCAACTCAAGAACATATGAAAAATTGTCAATTTTGAAAAATTTAAAACATTGTACCTAGACAATCATAATCATATAGAGAAGCTAAGAATCAAATTAGTTTTCCAAAAAGAATTTTAAAAATAGATCAATTTCATGTTTTACAAAATTCCTCTTTTATGCCCTAAAACCGAATTTTTAGAAATCGAAGCTAAAAACTCGTTAATCATGCAAAAACCCAGCATAAAAGCAAAACTAATTGATCCAGAGTTCTTATTTCAAAAGAAATTTGATCAAAAACCATTCACAAACGAAAAGAAAATCCATCTTTTCAACTCACGTTTGATGAAAAAAACTAAAAACTGTGAAAAACCGAGTTTTGATCATGAAAACTTACTTGAATCCGAAGAACTTGAGTTTTGAAGCACCAGGAAGCAAGAGATCTAGAGAGAGAAACTCTAGAAGCTTGGAAATCAGAAATTAGGTAAAGAAATCTTGAATCTGAAGGTTTCTATAAGAAGCCCTAGCCGCGATCCGGATCGGTCGTGAATGAGATCCGGATCGGCCACACGCAGGGAAAATCCTGCGTTCGGGATCCGGATCACTTGCCACGATCCGGATCGGCTACACCTTTTTCTCCAGAAAAAGTAAAAAAAAATACAATAAAATCCAGAAAAAGTATGTAAGCATTTTATCATGTCAACTTTAAACAAATAGCATCGTTTCATACAACAAGAAATAGATTATGCAAAATCTATCAAAAATATCCAAAAATGAAACGAAGATTTACGAAAGTTAAAACACTTAAAGTTGAACAACTTCAATTACATCTATCTTGATCCTATGTGTAATGTCTTTATCAAATCATCAATTTCAGTAAAGAAAATGAAGTACCAAGATCAATAGATGTTTGAAATCCCAGATAAGTTAAATAATATATCTAGACAATCTGTTGAAGGAGTGGCTCTTTGAGCATCTTTTACTAAAAATCCCACCTTATACCAACCATGAAATACGACTGAGTCAAGTATTTCAATATGAGTTTCATCAACAATTTTCAAACAAAAAGTTTGCTTTTCATTCATGGAGTTTCTTTTTCTTTCATTTTCTCCATGTGGTGGTAGTTTTCACACTCCTCATTGGGATGTAACTCTTTCCACATCTTTTGAGCATTTCACATTTCATTGACTCCCCCTCAATTGGCTATCAATTATTAATATATAAGGTATTCAACCAAACCATTGATCTCGAATTCATACTCGACTAAGCAATCAAATATGATAATGACTATACCAAGAGATCATTGAGAGAGAAATTGACTTTGATCACTTAGAAGATGGTTTAATTAACGTAAATGATCATTGCAACATTGAAACATTATGACATCAAAAACATAATAAATTTCTAAATGCATAAAAGGATGCAATTAAAGTCAATTATGATTTATGCTCAATTAGTGTGCTATGTACAGAACATAGATAAAGAACAAAACAAAAAAAAGAACAAAAACAAAACCTAATCTAAGCAAAGGTTTCAAAAGAGTTTATTTCAAGGAAAGCATGCCAATTGCTTTACGCAAGTGAATAAAACGTTTTTGATCCAAAGGTTTTGTTAAGATGTCGGCTAATTGATCCTCAGTTGAAATATATGACAGTTGAAGAATGTTTGATTCAACTAGCTCTCTAAGAAAATGATATCTAAGTTCAATATGTTTTGTTCTAGAGTGCAACACAGGGTTTTTAGAAATGTTAATGGCACTAGTGTTGTCACATAAAATGGTTACCGAAGATGTTGAAATTCGGAAATCGCTCAACACGCTCTTCATCCAAATCAATTGGGTTGAGCAACTTCCTGCAGAAATGTACTCCGCTTCGGCAGTCGAGAGTGCTATGCAGTTCTGTTTTTACTGTGCCATGCAACAAGGCAGTGGCCGAGATAGAAGCATGCACCACTCGTGCTTTTCCGGTCATCCACCGATCCAGCCCAATCGGCATCTGAGTATCCAACAATATCCAAAGTCGTTCCCATAGGATACCAAATTCCGAAATTGATTGTACCTTTGATATACCGGATGATCCGTTTCACCGCTTTCAGGTGAACCTCCTTCGGTGCTGATTGATATCTCGCACAAATCCCAACACTGAAGGATATATCCGGGCGACTAGCCGTGAGATATAGTAGACTTCCAATCATACTGCGGTACAGTTTCTCGTCTACATTCTCACTTTGTGATTCACTTCCAAGTCCCTTATGGCTAGTTCCCATTGGAGTTGGAAAATCTTTCGAATTTTCAAGATCAAACTTTTTGACCAACTCCAGTGCATACTTGGATTGACACAAGTGAATTCCTTCATCGTTCTGCTTAACTTGTAATCCAAGAAAATAATTCAACTCGCCCATCATGGACATCTCAAATTCGCTTTCCATGGTCTCCGCGAATTTAGAAGCATCATTATCTCTCGTTGCTCCAAAAACAATGTCATCAACATAGATTTGAGCAACTATGAAATTGTTTTGATAATGCTTCACAAAGAGAGTCCTGTCAGCTCCCCCTCGAGTGTAGCCCTTTTCCAAAAGGTGCTTTGTCAACCTTTCGTACCATGCTCGCGGTGCTTGTTTCAGACCGTAAAGAGCCTTTTTCAGTCGAAAAACATGGTTAGGTAGTTTATGATCCACAAAACCTTTCGGTTGAGCTACATAAACTTCCTCATTTAAAAATCCATTTAAAAAGGCGCTCTTAACGTCCATTTGAAATAATCTGATTTTAAAATGACAAGCGATCGCAAACAATATACGAATGGACTCGAGTCTAGCTACAGGGGCGAAGGTTTCATCAAAGTCTATACCTTCTACTTGAGAATAGCCTTGAGCAACTAACCTTGCTTTGTTCCTGATGATAGTACCTTCTTCGTTTTTCTTGTTCTTGAAGATCCATTTGGTACCTATCACATTGTGTTGCTTCGGAGGCTTCGTCAGTTCCCAGACTTTGTTTCGCTCGAATTGATGGAGCTCTTCCTGCATTGCTTTAATCCAATAATCATCTTGGAGAGCTTCATCAACATTCCTTGGTTCGATTTGAGATACATAGCATGCAAATCCGCAAACCAATTGTCTCCGTGTTCTAACTCCTTCTTGTGGATCTCCAATTATGTTCGACTCAGGGTGATCCTTGGAGATGCGTAACGTTTGAGGTAGAGGAGTAGGCGGAGGTACACGAGATGATTCCTGCACATCAGATAAGCTTGAAGAACCGTTAGATGCATCAACATTATTATCGAAAGAATTGTTAGAAGAAGATGCATTAGCAGGTGTATCATCATCAAGAGAGATATCGAGGGTAGATTTTTCAGATTCAAAATGAAAAGCTTCATCTACCTTAACATTTATCGATTCTACGATCGTCTTAGATTCTAAGTTAAAAACTCGATATGCTCTGCTGTTTGTAGAATAACCTAAGAAAATCCCTTCGTCACTTCGAGAGTCAAATTTTCCAAGGTTCTCACGATCACGTAAAATAAAACATCGACTCCCAAAAATGCGAAAATATTTGATGTTAGGTTTTCTACAAAACCAAAGTTCATATGGTGTATTTAATGTCCCCGGGCGCAAATACACGCGATTGATAACATAAACAGCAGTGTTCACCGCTTCAGCCCAAAAATAAAAAGGTAAGTTCCGGCTGTGAAGCATCACACGTGCCATTTCCTGTACGACCCTGTTTTTGCGCTCGACTACACCATTTTGTTGAGGTGTGTAAGGTGCGGAGAATTCATGTTTAATACCATTAGAAACACAAAAATCAATGAATCTAGAATTTATGAATTCACCACCTCTATCACTCCTAACTCGAGTAATCCTATCATTCTTTTCTATCATAATACGATTGCAGATTTCGAGAAAAGAATCAAAGGTATCAGCTTTTTCCTTTAGAAAGGCTACCCAAGTATATCTAGAAAAGTCATCAACCAACAAAAAAATATACCATTTACCTCCCAGAGATGGTTGACGAGTTGGCCCCATTAAGTCCATATGCAAAAGTTCCAAAGGCCGTTTTGTACCTATGTGGTTCAAATTCTTGTGTGCAGTCCTAGACTGTTTTCCCTTTTGGCAACCGCCACACACAAGGTTTTGTTCAAAAGAAAGTTTTGGAACCCCCTTGACCACATCTTTATTTGAAATTCTAGAAAGTTCCTTAAAGTTTATGTGACCTAGCCTTTCATGCCAAAGTGTTTCATTTTTCAAAGATGCTAGGTTACATTTTTCAGAAATCTTAGAAGGAACTACATAACAGTTGTTTTCTGATCTAACCCCCTTTAAAAAGAAAGCATGGTTCATGTCAGTTACAGTGCATTTATCAGATGAAAAATTAACTGAATAACCACTATCACACAGTTGACTTATGCTTATGAGGTTAGTCTTAAGGCCATGAACAAATAATACATTATCTAGAACCGGGCCATCTGGAATAGCTACCGTTCCCTTTCCAACAATTTTGGAAGACCGACCATCTCCGAAAACAACAAGTCCTCCGGAGTTTTTCTCAAAGGTTTGAAAACAGTTTTTATCGCCGGTCATATGACGGGAACACCCGCTATCCAGGTACCAAGACGAACTATCATATGCATGCAAGGAAACAGTGGTAGCAAGACAGGGAAAGATCTCACCTTTGCGCACCCAAACCTTTTGGTATGCGACTGTAGTGCTCGTGGAGTTGATTTCCTAGGTGAGGGCGTCTTGCTTGAAGAATTGCTGCTCCTTGAAGATGTCGTCTTGAGCGATGTACTACCAAGGCTCTTTTCCGTCAATTTGGTTGGAGTGGTTTTCCGAGGAATAGCCCTTTTGGTAGTTGCTGCAAGATGTTCTTGAGGTGTGCATTTGGCTCCAGTCTTGCAGTTTCTTCTGATGTGCCCTGAAATGCCACAACGAAAACATACCTTGGTTCTTGTCGATTCCGAAGATGATGTAGTAGGTTCGTTGTCGTTGCTTGGCGTGAACACCGGTGTCGGAGGAGGAGATACCGACGAAGGCACAAATACCGTACCACTCGAACTTGGAATGTCTCCAGTTTGAGTGTATCCGAGGCCGAACTTGTTTCTTTGACCGAGACCAAGGAGTCTGTCCAACTTACTCCTTCCAGAAGTAAATCTCTGTAAGTCATCCTTTAGTTGGCGTATGGTCTCTGTCATTTCAGATTTTTCCTGTCGGGCCTCGCCGTAGAGCTTCAAGAAGTAATTCGCTTTGTTCACCATATCCATATAACTCTTCTCGAAATGCTCATTGGACTCTTGAAGGGAAACATTTGTCTTAATCAGATTGTCCCTTTCCACTTCAAGATCGGTTGAGATAGAGGTTACTCTTTTTAATTCATCTTCAAGTTCCAGTAATCTCTCTTTCAACCCCTTGTTTTGTTTAGCCAGTTTCTTTGAATCCCCAAGAAGTTGATGGTAGGCTAAAACAAAATCTTCACCTTCCGAATTATCTGACTCATCGTCCGTTGCAATCTTTTCCACAGTGGAGTTGGACAGTGAGTCGGATGTACTTGCCATTAAGCACATGAAGGATGAAGGTTTGGTGGACGCGTGGAAAGCTGTCGCGTTGTCTTCTTCATCACTTGACGATGACTCATTTGACGTGGAGTTGTCATCCCAAGTGACTGCTTGCATCGCTTTCTTCTTAGCCGGATTCTTGTTGGGACATTCAGTTGCTATGTGGCCGTAGCCTCGACATTTGAAACACTGAACTTGTCCCTCAGAACTTTTCTTATCCTTTGAGAAGTTCTCTTGCTTCTTGACTTGTAGCTTGAGAATCCCTTGCCTTTCTTCGACTTTCCGAAGGATGGAGTTTGCTTGAATTTCCCCTTCGAAAGTTGCGGCGAACCTTCCTTGTCAAGATGAGAGCAATGCTTCTCAAAGTCCTCCATAGAATTGTTCTCGTCGTCGTCAGAGTGAGGATGAATCGCGTCTTCTTCTTTAGTTGATTTCA